>AYEL01091235.1:0-28394 GCA_000484575.1 Olivierus martensii
TAAGTAGAATGAAAAACGCGCATGTAATTCATTTTTTCTAATGATTATTCTAAGTAGAATGTATTTAGAATAACACTTACATGCAATAATCGTACAATCATTTTAGATTATTATTTTACATAAAAAAGGAAACGTTAAAAAAAATATTAAAAATTATTAACTATCACAATTTAATGCCACGCGTCGTGTTAAATTATCAGAACCCAAGAGGCGCATTAAAATGTTATTGAATCGTTAGATATTATTTTTCAAAGGGATTAAACGGTAATAAATGGCAATGAACAGATGCAGTTAGAAAATAGAGACCTTCATCCAGTCGACACAGTAAGATGATGTAATTTGCTAGACAAATATTAGGAGTGTTACTAATCTTTGCAAATAAGATCTGGATTTAACACTAGTTATAACTAAATCCAAAGAGCTAAGCTAAAATTAAGTCCTACAGATCAAATATACTATTAAAAAAATTGAAAATATTGCATTACAATCTGCTATCTTTAATTTATAAAGTGAAATGTTTCCAAATTTTTATCAGTAAAAATTTTTCAAATATTTCCACTTTTATCTTTACACTAAAAAAACGCAGTCTTACCCCGCATAACAAGTAAGACTGCGTAACTTTATGGGGTAAGACTGCTTATGTGTTATTTGCACTTTTTGTATATATTTTTCCAAAAAATATAGAAAAGTACATGGTAATTTCATACGGTCCTACTTCTTTATTCAAATTTAAAGCATAGGCAAAATAATAATAAAAAATTTATTTTAAATCAAAAAGTATTACAAAATTGAAAAAAATGTAACAGATGTCTATTATCCAGGTTGTTCTAACACATATCACACTTAAAAGTACCTCCTTCGTAGCCTGTGCACTCTTCATGCCACCACAATTTACATTTCTCATACATAATCCACTCTTCATGTAGAGGATCTACGCAGTCTTACCCCTCGTCGTCGAGCGCAGTCTTGCCCCACAGTCGTCATATTTAAAATTATTGTTGTATTATATAACTCGGCTGTGATTTCATTGGAAGTTCTTACACAAAATAACTCTCATTTGAATGAACTTTAATATGCCCTAGTATTTTCTAATATAACAAAGTACATAAAGAAATACACAAACAAATTACAGCCTATAAATTTATATTGAAAAAGAAAGAAAGAGTATATCTTATCTGGCTTGAGCAAGGAGCTGTTGACGATCTGTTTTTCTATGTTAACGGACTATTGGCATAATGACATAACTTGTAATGGTCCAATTACAGCAACTCTTCTTCTTCTAGTAATATGGAGGTTTTAGCTGGCGCTTTTCCTCCGATTGCGAGTATTACAGCAACTCTATTATAACAAACTGTACACGAGATATTAGTAGTGCGCAGTGTTACCCCACCTTACTCTAATGGTAAATCTATTTATCGATTTTAATTAATTTATAATCATTTATGAAAAATTTTGTAGTTATTGCTATAAAAAATATCACTAATAAATGCGTTATAATAAAATCGACTGAATTTAAAACATTCTCAAAATATTTGTTAAACATAATTGAAGAAAAATAAAAGAAAATTGAGAAAAAATTGTGATAAAGTATGAATGGAAATCCACAAGTTATCACTAGATCGTTTCAGAAATTCAACATTGAATTTCTATCAGGGGCTTTCAAATATAGTCACAAGAATATTTTAGTCATTGATAAGAAAAAATTTTCTTATGTAAATGAGAAAAATAATTTAAAACATTGTTACATATAATTAAGTTAAATTTAAATTCATCATGTTTATAAAAAATTTCTAGTTTAAAATAAATTAATGGAAATTATCGAAAGTGTTAATGGATTATCTCAAATTGAGTGGCGAGTAATTTAAAGGAAGATAAAATAAATGCGACTATTTTTGTTAATTTTTTATTTCTATGAAATTCGCATATTTTTTTTTTTTTTTTTTTTTAGAAGAAGGTAATATAGGAAAAAATTCTGAAGTAGATTGGGTAAAACAAAGTAGAGGTAGATGCTACGGAAAGTAAATTCTGAATATTTTTACTGATTGAAATCTTATTTATTTGATTAATTAAAATAAGGTATCTTTCTAATAAAAATAGAATGAATAAATAAATAAAATAAATTGCGTTTTTATATATTATAAAAAAATAATAATACATTTTATCACAATAAAGAAAAAGACAATTCAACCATCAGCAACTTTTTGTGATCACATTGGTTGCCACATAAGTTTCTCTTGAGAAACCCCTGCTAGAGGAGGAAGATCACCAGGATGCTAATTTTTCAGCTATCAAAATATTGTATATGAAAATATATTTTATCACAATAAAAAAAAGACAATGCAGCCATCAGCAACTTTTTATGATCGCATTAGTTGCCACATAAGTTTCTCTTGAGAAACCTCTGCTAGAGGAGGAAGATCACCAGGATGCTAATTTTTCAGCTATCAAAATATTGTATATGTATAAAGAATAATTGCAAAAATAAATACTATTTTTAATTGATTATAACCTTTTATAAAATATACTCTAGATGTAATATATTATAATATTATATATATTACCCTACTTTTATATTGAAAAAATCGTATGAGATTTTTTCAAATTGTGCATAATCTGAGATTTTGAAAAGTTGATAACAAAAATAAGAGGAATAGAATTGTGTAATGATTAATTTCCCGGAAGTTTGTTCATAAATCTAAATTGTCCTGTTTAAAATCGAAATAGAATTGTGTAATGACTAATTTCCCGGAAGTTTGTTCATAAATCTAAATTATCCTGTTTAAAATCTAATGTTCAATATACAGTAATCACATTTACTAAAAATATGTCTATTATTTTTAATAATACAATATAATTACGTATTTTGACATAAATGCAGACAACGTTGTTATTTATGCAATATAATTAATGAACATTGATTATTTTTCTGATATTAGTTTCTTTTGTTTCAATCCACCTGACATTTAAAGACGGAAGAAACCGGACATCAAAATTTGGTTTCTTGACTGTTATCCTATTTGGGTTGGGTCCAAAACTATTGTACACCAAATCAGTTATCTCATTATAAAATCTAGAGTAGCAGTACCTCTTACCGCGCAAATGAAACTTTTCACAATGTTTTATATACACATAGCATAGCGTTTTACAAATCTCCAATGAAATGTCACTTTTTGCCAGACACAAGATAACGTTTTTATCTTAACAAGTACAAGATAAATTATCTTTTACTTGTTATCAAAATAATAGCACTACCTCTTACCGCGCAAATGAAACCTTTCACAATGTTTTCTATAAATATAACATAGTGTTTACAAATCTCCAATGAAATGTCACTTTTTGCCAGACAAAAGATAACGTTTTTATCTTAACAAGTACAAGATAAATTATCTTTTACTTGTTATCAAAATACAAAATAAAAATTTATCTTGTGCAATACAGAATTCTTAAAAAAGATATCTATCTAGTATTTGCGGTGAAGAGATTATGTTGGCGGCTCAGTGCTTTTCAGACAAAATGCGAGGCCCGAGAGAACTAATATTTTTGAATGGTCTCAAAAATATTAGTTGTCCCCGAAATTTAAAATAAAACCGTGGACAAGAAAATAAAAACAATGATATTTAATATTTATTCAATTATAGCATTTATTTATTTCATAGAAGTTTACATTTAAAATAACAAAATTGACAAATATACAGTAGCAAAAAGTTTCTAAAGTCTTAAAGTCGGGCAGACACTCCTCTTCCCCCCTCTGATAGGCACTATGTAGGTTTATTCGACTTTTAGTAAATATACTGTAGTATGCATCAGTACAGAATTTTTAAAAAAGATATCTATCTAGTATTTGCGGTGAAGAGATTATGATGTTGGCTCAGTGCTTTTCAGACAAAATGCAAGGCCGGGAAAACTAATATTTCTGAAGGGACTCAAAAATATTAGTTGTCCCCGAAATTTAAAATAAAACCGTGGGCAAGAAAATAAAAACAATGATTTTTAATATTTATTCAATTATAGCATTTATTTATTTCATAGAAGCTTACATTTAAAATAACAAAATTGACAAATATACAGTGGTAAAAAGTTTCTAAAGTTTTAAGGTCGGGCAGCCACCCCTCTTGCCCTCTCTGATAGGCACTATGTAGGTTTATTCGACTTTTAGTAAATACTGTATACTGTAGTATGCATCGAAGATGTTCAGTATCAATTCTGTAAATATAATTCATTTTTTCATGAAAACTGAATAAGAAGACACCTCTATAAAATTTAAATAGGAATGTGCTAATATACTCCAGTACTATATATCTAAAATATAATACCGTATTTAATTGAATTAATATGCATCTAAGATGTTCAGTATCAATTCTGTAAATATAATTCATTTTTTTCATGAAAACTGAATAAGAAGACACCTCTATAAAAATTTAAATAGAAATGTGCTAATATACTCCAGTACTATATATCTAAAATATAATACCGTATTTAATTGAATTTTTATAAAGGTAAGTGAAGAATATAATTTATAAAACTTTACGTTTAATTAATTAATAAATTAAATCTTTAAGATACTGGTTAAAGCTGGATTTATATGATTCACTTTAATTGAATTATCTAAATCGGAAAGCGAATCCTATAAAACAGAGGTTTCCAAAGTATAAAAATAAAAGCAATTTAAATTAAAAATTTAAGAAAAATAAATAAATAAAAATTTTTTTCGAACTTACTTGTTAGATAAAATTTAAATCGTTAGTTTGAACACTATTAGATTTGAATAAAATATCATATATCAATGTTTTAAATGACAGTAAATGATAAATATGACTCTGTCTTCTTTCGGTTCTGTCTATAAGTGAAGAATATAATTTATAAAACTTTACGTTTAATTAATTAATATGTTAAATCTTTAATATGCTGGTTAAAGCTGGTTTTATATGATTCACTTTAATTGAATCATTTAAATCGGAAAGCGAATCCTATAAAACAGAAGTCTCCAAAGTACAAAAAATAAAAGCAATTTAAATTAAAAATTCAAGATAAATAAATAAATAAAAAAATTTTTCGGACTTACTTGTTAGATAAAATTTAAATCGTTAGTTTGCTATCAGATTTGAATAAAATATCAAATATCAATGTTTTAAATGACAGTAAATGATAAATATGACTCTGTCTTCTTTCGGTTCTGTTGGTAGTCAGTAAAATCAAAATATATTTTGTCATTTGTAAATTATGCAAATAATGCGGCAATGTTTGGAATGGTAGTCTAGTTCCTCTAAAGTTAGCTTAACGTAGCTCTCACTGTTTGAAATTTTTTGTTAATTTGACTTAATTGGATAGGCCTCAAACAGTGTTAGTCCAGGGCTACCAAAGTAAACGGTCCACTCCTGTGAAAGTAGACTAAATTTTTAAAACGTTTTTTCAGCTACAGTACAACTAACATTTCCGAATAAAATAAAGAATTCAGTAAATTAGATAATAGTTCTACAATAGCAATAGATACGCATTTTGCTGCTTAAGATATTGTAGTCTCCCAAGTATGCGTTAATTAGACACTTTCCCCTCAAACAGTGTTAGTCCAGATCTACAAAAGTAAACAGTCTGCTCCTGTGAAAGTAGACTAAATTTTTAAAACTTTTTTTAGCTACAGTACAACTAACATTTCCGAATAAAATAAATAATTCAGTAAATTAGATAATAGTTCTACAATAGCAATAGACACGCATTTTGCTGCTTAAGATATTGTAGTCTCCCAAGTATGCGTTAATTAGACACTTTTCACTCAAGGTTCTTGGCACGTGGTGCCTTATTTAAGTTAGTGAGGGATTCGGTTGGATATTTCTCTGAGGCCCCAATAAATATGGTTTATATGTATAAATAAAATAAGTAACGTTTATAAATAAGTACTCATTTTTTAATTGAGCTGTTTATTTTAAAAGTGGCAAGTCCATTTTTAAAAAAAAATCAAGTTAGCATTTATAATAGTTACAATTCTATGTGGTCTTTTCATTTTTAAACAATTTACAGCCAATATGTTTAAATTCATTAAGATTTTGTTAATATACTTTCACTTAAGGTTTTTGGCACGTGGTACCTTATTTAAGTTAGTGAGGGATTCGGTTGGATATTTCTCTGAGGCCCCAATAAATATGGTTTATATGTATAAATAAAATAAGTAACGTTTATAAATAAGTACGCATTTTTTAATTGAGCTGTTTATTTTGAAAGTGGCTTAAGTCCATTTTTAAAAAAAATCAAGTTAGCATTTATAATAGTTACAATTCTATGTGATCTTTTCATTTTTAAACAATTTGCGCCAATATGTTTAAATTCATTAAGATTTTGTTAATAGAAAATTATCCAGTGTATGGAAAGGTAAAAAGTTTATTTTGAAAATGGCTTAAGTCTATGTTTGAAAGTTAGAGTTTGCATATACACAGTGGCGTCGAGAGGGCGGGGAAGAGGAGACACTTTCCCTGGCCCCTGAAAGATTGAGGGGCCCGGGCCGCTTCCTAACAATAAGAATTTAGGCCCAAAACCTGGTTGGTACCGGGGCCCGGGATTTCTTTTGGCTTTCTCTCGGTTAGGTTAATTAGATTACGCCGCCATATCCTCATGGGATATACTGTATCTAGCGGTGGCCACTTGTAGAGCCCATCACAGGCTGGCCAACACCCGTGATGGGGTCAACCGGATGGTTGAAGGATGGGGTTCAACGGGCGGGGCCCGGACCCCTCCTGAAAAACTGGGAGGTGTGGGACCCAGATTTGAACCCGGATCCTCCAGGGTGGTAAGCCAAACTTTACCACGCGTGTGTGGGACCCAGATTTGAACCCGTGGTATGCCAAAGCTTTACCACGCGGCCATCCGGCCGACGTTTTCTCTCGGTACCACTGCATATACACAAATGAAAAAAAAGCATTGCTGCCAGTGATGGCATTATTACAATCTTGCTGCCACAAATCAAGAATGGTTTGCCAAATAATTCCTTTAATATAAGTGATTGGGACTTCCCAAACCTCTACGGGAGAAGCGACCTCGTAGCATTCTTTGCCAAAGAATCGGCCCTCTCATTCCCATGGATTCCAATATGACTGGAAATCTGTGAAAATCCAGTACAATGTCACCAGGAATTAAATCCAGTCTTTTTTATAAGAAATACGAGATAATGTTCAGTCAAATTACTATTAATAGTTGATAAAGCAGATCTGCTGTCAGAAAAAATGTTAAATTTATTATAAACTTTTTTATTAATCAATATATAGTCTAAAGCCTTTATAGATTACAAAACGTTCCGCTTGAAGCACCATACAGTGATCTGCTAATCTAATAGTATGTATCCTTGATAAATAATTCTATCATTTTTATAAACCGCGGCCCTCGTAACTAATAGCCATAATACCAAAAATTTTATCGATAAATAAAATGAATATAAAAAAATATCAAATCTCTTCCATATCTTATCAGCATCAATATAGTTTATGTAATTTCTAGAAAAGTAATAAATAATAATTCATATGGTAAACTGTAGATATCATTACAGTTTTATATTTTTTACAAAAATAGATTTTATTAACTGTAAACCAGAGTAAAAGTCATTGTGTAAGAAATCGGATGCAAAATACATTCAAAATCAAATAACATTGTTTGGTTGGTCAATCAACTCAATACCTTTCGTAATTTCTCGGTGTTTGTATTTAATATTTGTGCAATTTCCTAAACAGGTATGTTTATAATTGTAGTTTCAAATTTAAATAATTAAATTAAAATTTTAATATATAATTTAAAAGAATTTCGACTCTGTCGAGCTTCCCCAAAAATGGCGTTTCACTTTTTTCGGTCTGCCAGCATTATTCAAATCTATGATCATATAATGAATTTTCTTTTTGAAATATAAGGTTAGTAGAAGTCACAGAGTAGTATATATACTACTCTGTGAGTAGAAGTGACAGGGATAAACTATGTGACTTATCTGCTTAGTTTATTGACTCGAAAATGTCGCGGGGCCAAAATAATTAATGTATCGCTATGAATTTCTTAAGATACGAATTCGCAGAATGGGTTTTAGTACCTGCGTTTTATAAGAATTTTCTTCGAGAATCGGGAATATAAGGAGATATAATTTGACTGTATCATTTTTATTGAAAATGATTAAATGTTCTATTTTTAGTTTTATAACACAAAATTATATATTTTACTATTTATTTTAAAAACTATTATATTTCTTTTCAAGGGACTTGACTTTTTTTAATTTTTGAAAAAGCATATTTCGTTAATTTTGAAATTGGCTTAAGTTCATTTATGGCCACCAAAAATGTCCTATATTTTAAATAATGTTTGTTAAGTTAATTGCATTAGTAAATTAAACATTTTTCTAAAAGCAAAAAGATTATATTTCCATGTCATCAGTAATTAATATTTTTAAGTTGATCCAAACGCAAACCCTTAAATATCTCTATTTAAAAACAAATGAAATCAAGCCACTTTCAAATAAACGGCTCAATTAATTCTTTGACTATTATAAACGAATAAATGCGTCCAACTAAAGTTAATGGTGTGGACTATGGACATATACTTTAGCGATTGTTTCTATTCAAACACAAGAATGTGTTTGAGATAGTCACAGATTTATTTTGTTTATTAATGACAATAAATATATTTATTTATTTAATAAAGAGGATAGTGGTCTGTACTCTATGGTTTAGTCTGAAAAGGATGAAGGATGAAGTTTTTAGGATATAGTAAAGTTAAAAAAATGTTTACATTATGAAAACCCCGACGATACGCATGAACGCAACAGTTGGGTAGCGTAGTGGAGTAAGCGATAGGCAGTTATTGCGGTTAAGTAGTGTAGGTTATGGGCTCCAAACGGGCCGGTGACAGGGACTCATAGATGAAAGAAGGGGCTAGAGGCGAAGAGTTAGGGAGGGAGTTAGTGGAAGGGGGAGTTAAAGACATGAGATTACAAAAAATTTTAAAGTAATATTTTTTTTGGCCGCTAATAGATGGCGCCACGCGTAACAGGCGCGCGCCAGTGGCGCAACAACTAGCGCGCGCGCATAACTTTTTACGCGCGCGAGCGACGCCACTGAACTTTCGGCCTCTATAACTCTTAAACGTCTGACCTTTGACCCCTGGTCCTATGGAGTTATTTTCTTGTCTCGACCCCCCTATCGAACGGTACCACTTTTGCCGTGCTGCATTTTAAGGGCACATTTGTACCAAATTGTTTTCACAGTGAAAACAATTTTTATATACGATACTGTACCCCAGGTATCGTCTCGCGTACCCTACTTTGGAGACCACTATTCTATGGGACTCGAAGCCAGGTCCTCTCCGTCCGTAGGCCACTTTCATACGGACTACGCTATGCGTTCATTCTACCAGAAACTCTTCGGAAGTCGTATTTGGCTCGTTTGCGCGCCTGCTTCCACTGCGCATGCGCATTCTTTGGCTACGTTGGCGAGAGCCTAGTGCGCATGACGGACGACTTTGTCTCGTTTTGCATTTTTTTTACGGGGCCTACGGCCTCGTCGAAAGTTTTAGGAAGGGGGCCGGATGGAAGGTTCTCGCTGGGCGGACCTCCGTGGAAGCGCGCTGACGCGCGCTGCCCAGCTCGACCTTGCCTCGCTGACGCTCGGACGAATAATATATACATCACTCATGCCATAATTTTTTTGCAGGAAGTGTTCGACGAAACTAAGCAGATTTAAAGAGAGCCCTGTGAAACCAGACCAGCAAGTCCCCTGGGTTCAACAACTTTTAAAGAGTTTCCGCGCTACGCGACGCCTGGCTAACGGAAAACGCGACGACGCGACGCGACGGCCGACTAACGGAAAAGAACTGCCCTCTCTCAAACTGGGTAGAAACAGCCTGTTTTCGACGGTCGAAATTCCTAGAAAAAGCCGGTTCTGGGGTCCGAAGGAAACATAGCAAAAACAGCTCGCCGAGAGGAAAAAGAAAAAGAAATGCCACATTTCGGTCCTCAGGTTAGTATCGGCGTTTCCGTTCCCAATGAATCCGTCAGTTTCGACACGATCGTTCAGGCGGCGCTGGATTCTAACCACTTATCTCGGCCGCGACGGTGTGCGACTGGACGCGGCAAGGTATGCACTTTTTTATCGATTCTTGCCATTTCGCGAAAGTCCCACATATAATTGACCATGAGAGAATACCTCATTTCGGAGATCTACACCAGTAACTTTTAAGGTTTGTCCTTGGGACTTGGTTATTTTTTAAAATAATAAAGATAATAAAAATTCCTCGAGCACATAAAATGCGAACGCGATTTTGTTGTAAACGTTCTTGTCTTTGAATATCAGTTTCATTCGATCTAAGTCGAGCCACGCTTAAACGCGAGTTTGAGTCGAGCCTCTCTTTGAGACTTACTTTTTAAGTTCTTCAACTGTGTCTGGTAGCGGGCATTAGATGACGACTTGGAAAGCTGTGATTTTTTTGGCTTTAGGCAGGCATGAATTTCGATCTCACGGAACACGGGTTTTTTGCGAAATATTTTTGGTCACGTGACCTAGAATAAATTAATGCCAAAAGAAAGCGCGAAAGCGGAACCGATAAGTAAATATGAGGAAAAGTACTTACGGGGTAAGAACGTCGGCACCTGTGAGCGCCGGCCTCTTGGATGTCGTCGGAGCAAGTCGGACTGCGATGCGGCGAGACGACCGGGTCACGTGACGCACTTGTCCAATTCGGTCAGCATGTAAAATATTTTTATTTTATATTTTAAATTGCTATTAAAAAAATCAATGACGTGGTAATGATTTACTACATTTAAAATCATTTATTACTATCAAATGATTATAGATTTATTCTTTAATTAATTTTGCACAAAATTTTTCTTTCATGAGAAGAATACAATCACTCTTCCTCAAGGATTAATTCGGAGTACATTATTAGTAAGAACAGATAATGGTCAACTTCAAGTTGTAAATGTTGCTCCTGGAATTACAACTGCAGGTGGGATTGCTGGTACTCCAGCATATCGTTTAGAATCTGTACAGGTATGTTAACATAGATTTAATTTAAAATAATTCCTCTCATTGTTAATATAAAAATTTTATTATAAACACGTAAATTTTTTCATTGCTCAAGATCTAGGAAAATTTACATCAAGTATTAGGATTAGCCTATAAATTCCTGTCATTCTCAATTTGGCTAACCCAACATAAATGTGTGCAGAATGCCCATTTCTGCAATATGCTCAGCTGCTTAACTCAACCCAAGTTATTCATCTTGATCCAGCTATCTTGCCAATATCTTGTAATTTAGATTGATGATCTCTTTACTTTCCTATAAAATTAATCCATCTCTCTATTTTCTGTTGCCTTCTTTCCTATAATTTGTGTATTTAGTGTTTATTTCTAGGAAAAAAAATCAGATATGATGCAATACCATTTAAATCAATCATTGAAAAGTTAGAATTATCATTTAGTTTTTTCTGTTAATTGATGTTTATTTAACAATTAACAAAAAGATATTATTTTTCCAATGATATAATGTAATAAAAAATTTTGAAAATTTTGTTAACATTTATTTTTCAGAAATTTGTTTATACTCAAATTATTATATTCTATATTTACTGTAATACTAAAATAATGACGTAATTCATTTTTTTATTTTTTTTTATTGCATTTATTGTAAATATAAATATTTTAATATTATTTTGTGTATAGAGCAATATGATTAACTTTTTTTGACAAAATTTGGCAATTTGTAAAGGACACAATTGCAAAACATGATAACTAAATAGAAAATGAAAATTACTTCAAATTTAATTTTTATTTTCATAATGTTTAGCTGTAGGCCTGCTTTGGCACTTTCTCCTTTAATTTTCGATAATAGTTGTTATTTCATATCTGTATTTTCTGAAATAATGTAATGACATTGGCATTACTCAAATTATTGATATTTTTTCTTCTGATTTTAATTTAGTCTCTGTCCAAGACAGTTTTCTTTATTATTGCATCCAGATTTAATAGATATGGTGTAAAAGAATACAATATTGTCAATTTTGCCAACTGGAAACCATTTAATTTCACCATATCCTGCCATCCAATATTGATAAATAAATAAAATCATAATTATTGAGGCACATCCAGTAACTAAGAACTGATTGCACATAGTGTCCATGCAGGCAATACTGGTGCTTCATCATGTTCACTTGTTTTCTATGCATCTAGTAGAACACATATTTGATGACATAGCATTCTACAGAAGTTGCTTTTTTGCTATATTCTTTTACAATGAATATTAAAATCAAAAATCCTGCTATCTGTGAAGTGTAGGTGGTAATTTTAGTAAATGACAAAAATTTTAGTATGGCAGAAATTTACAATAAGATTGTTGAAGTTAACAATGAAGGTATAATGAACAAATGGAATGTGAGGAAATGCTGTTTGTTATTCAAGGTATGATGAAGAACAAAATGGATGCAGGTCTTTGATGATGAATGATTTGAAGAGAGAGGTGAATGCAACAATTTGGGAAAATAGGCAATTCATAATTTCTGAATTGCATAACAAGTTCCCAGTGGTATCTTGATCTCTAATACATGAAATCATAAGGGAACATTTCTCACTTACGAAAAAATTTTCGCCAGATGGGTATCAAAAATATTGATTGATACCCCAGAGGAGCAAATCATAATTAAACCTATATATATAATATACCTGTATATAAATAGCTTATATAATTTGGCTAGTTAGGAATATTTAGCCTCCAAGGAACAATGCATAGTGGCTACTGTGACATTTCTGGAGCATTATCACAAAGATGGCAATGAATTCCTTAACCACATCATACTTGCTTTACTTTCAATTACTCCTAATCACCTTATTCTAACTTTTAAATATAAGCAAATCAAAGCCCCTACTGCAGTATAGGAAAACTTTAATCCAGAAATTGAACAAACATTTGTTGATGCTTTCTTCTACTTTAAAGCTTCTACTTTAGGTATGGACAAATGCACAGTTTTAATGAAAGGTTTATACTGGACATAAAGAATAAAGTAGAAGAAAGCATTAACATAAACAACTACTCACAGCAAAGACAAACGGCCCAACAACATGAAATGCACAGGAAAACAAGGAATGCATTAATGTACTGTATAGGCTATCTAAGTACCCAGCAATAAAACAGACTGTAAGATTAAAAGGAAAGAGGATGGCTATTGAAATAGTGGCAACAAACTTCAACTTACTTAATAATTGTAAAGACCCAAACAAAAAAACGAAAAGTCAGGAATCTACAGTGTCCTGGTAGAAAATATAAATACAAAACAAAAAGCCTTGTACATAGGGGTCACCGGCCGCACCCTAAAAGAAAGGTTTCAGGAACATAAAAGGGATATAAGAAATGGCAACACGATAACAGCCCTGGTGGCGGAATGCTATGCATCAAACATAAAAGTGGACTGGGGAGGAGCGAAGATAATCAAACAAGCGCCAAATATAAAACAAGATTTCATTTCAGAAACATTGAAAATAGTCAAGAGGAAAAAGAGTGAAAAAATATTATACAAAAAAACATTGGAAAATTTACCAACACCATAGCAATACCTAATAGACAGAATTTGTTAAAAAGCCAAAAATAGAAACAGCACTATTATATTAACAAACCATAGAACCACACATGGAAAATAATGTATAAGTGTTAAAAAGTATTAATCAACAATTAATGGATAATTTAATTGTATATTTTATGATGTTGCTTGCACAGAAAAGTTGCGCATTAATTACGAAAAAATGTTAGACAAATAAGTACATGTTATAATATTATAAAAAAGTAAATTAGTAACGTTTTAAATTTGTTCATTTTTCAAATTTTAATCCGAATCGTACTTAATCAACAAAGTTTAGGCATATTCTATTGTAATTCGAAAGTTCCAAAAAGAATCAAACCTGATGATGGCGTAAAGTACCAAAAACGTTTGTTCAATTTCTGGAGTAAAGTTTTCCTATACTGCAGTAAGTGCTTTGATTTGCTTATATTTAAAAGTTAACCACATCATCACTGGTGATGAAATGTGGTTTGCTCACATTATACCAGAAAGCAAACAGCAGTCCTTACAGTGGTGACATATAGGGTCTCCAAAAATGAGAAAGTTCAAGCTGACGCTATTGGCTTGAAAAATCATAGCCACATTTTTTTGGACCACAAAGGTATCTTTTTGGTGGATTTTATGAATTGGGATGAACATTAATGAAGAATTGTATTGTCAGAATTGTAATTTGCCAATGGCATGGACTGCTGACTGCTCGAATTTTTCTCTTACACGATAATGCAGAGCCACACATTGCCACCTATGCACAGGGCTGAATAATTGTGGTGCCTGAGGCAAGTTTTTAAAAATGGCACCTTCTAAAATTTTTTAAAGAACTCTTAAGTAATGAAAGTTAGTCTACTTAAACAATGTTTTATTTCATGTGTTCATGAAAATGTAGTGCAGTCCACCTCGCTTTCAACCTCATAAAAAATATAATAATAATAATCTTCGGTGCAATAAATGACAAAACTAAAATTATAATAAATCTTTAATTTAATTGAAAAATAAACACATTCTATTTATTTTTAATTAATATCAAATTTATAGCAACTGATAAAACATAATAAGAATATTTCCTTCTATTTATGCATTATTATGAATTTTGTCACATTAATATGTTTTGTTCTTCATTATACATTTCTCATTTTTACAATTCATTTTGGCACCTATACCAGTCTGGCACCTGAGGTAGTTGCCTCGCTACCTCACTTATGGAATGTCCCTGCCTATGCATGTGCATTACTTAAACAGTATGGGTGGGAAATTTTTGATCATTTTCCATACAATCCCAACCTTGTTTTTAGTGATTATCATTTGTTTCTCTACCTTAAGAGATTTTTGGGCAGCCAGAGTTTAGAGAGTGATCAAGCGACAAAACATGTACAGGAATGGCTGAATGGCTTGGCAGTGAGTTTCTTTGATGGAATACAAAAATTGATGTCATGATATGACAAATATGCCAATATATATGGCAGCTATGTAGAAAAATAGTGTATAGGTAGGCCTCGATTAATGCGAGTTCGAATAATGCGATATTCGATTAGTGCAACTTATAAAAATGATACCATTTTTCAGTTAGTTCCGAGCAAATATTCGATTAATGCGAGTTGTAAGCATAGACCAGTCTTACTAACAAATGTCCATCCCCTTTTATGATGTCAATTAATAAATTAATGTTAATTTTCGGTTAGTAAAACAGGACGAGGAGCAGTCCAAGAACAGTCACTTCGCTTTGAAGGGATAAAACACTAGAAAGATGGGCTTTTTACCATTAGCTATTTAACATTACTATTATTCAGCTTTGTTATCGTATACAATAGTATAGTACACATATCGAAATGGATAAAAGAAAGAACACTTTTGATGATAACACAGAAAAACAAAAAAAAGAAGAGGTTAGTGATTACACTAGAGCAAAAAATGGATGTGATTGAGCGACATAAAAGCGGCGCTCAACTTCTGCTTTCGATTCGCTCTTTTGGTTTCGATTTGGCAGTTGGTTTGATGATGGTATGAGATGTAATTCCTGGTAAGTTATTAATTTAGATGATGAACAATGATGTAAAATATGAAAATAAATAAATCTTAAATGGTTAGTATTGTGGTTATTCATTGTGAGGTTGGCTAATGGCTGGAATCTCACAAAGCAAGAACCAATTACCATATTTTACATATAGTTAATACTTTGAATCATGCGAATTCAAATAATGTGAGAAATTTGTGAGACCCATTATTCGCTCTAATCGAGGCCTACCTGTATTATAAGTAAACAACATTATGCATTAAGCATATCTAAAACAATATTTTGTAAAATTTTTTATACCTTACCAGTTCTTATTTTGTGGATGTGCCTCATAAATAAACATACAACTGAATAAAATAAAAGTACAAAATATTAATATAACAAAATAACATTATTGTAAATAAACTTGTGCTGCATAAGTAGTGGCTATATATTTCTCAGTGATATTCATTGCATCTTTCCTTCTGCCATCCATTCTATTCTTTCTTTCTTGTTAACCATTTCATTCTGTACCAATATCTTCATTCTGTAATAATCTTTAACCCTGTGGATTAATAAATATTTTATTTTAAATAAAATTAGGAATCTACAATTTTTTGAAATTTGAATTATTTTAGATAGAAGTATTTACTGTTTTGATTCTGTGACATGGTATCAAATCATCTTAAAATATGCAGTTGTCAGATTTTGGTAGTGGTCATTGATTGTGGTCAATAATTTCTTTTCAAGAATGTTTTTGTACACTGGGCATTTACTGTAACTCTAAAGAATTTAATATGATGACCCACTCCTTATGAGATATACATTTCCATATTATCTGAGAAACAGGATGTGAACTGTAGACAGATGAAGAATTTCAGGATGAAATTCTTCATCCTTTTTTTTATGTAATGGTCTACTAGCCATCTTAGTCATGCAGGTTGAATTTGGATTCATCAGAGAAAGTCACTGATTTCCACATATCCTGGGACTGATATGCTCCTTCATTCACTTCAGATATTGCTTTTTCATTTTTGCAATCAATTGTTTTTTTCTAGTGTTATGCTTCAGCATGTAAATATTTGTAACTACACTTTTCTTCTGAGGCATCAGTTGCAAAAATTTAGCTATCATAAGGACACTAACTTCAAAACACAACATTGCGTATTATATACATTGTGCATTTATTCTATTTATAGCTATATATTGAACTCAGAACTATTTATTGCACAAAATATTAAATTACATAATAATTTAATAAAATTCAAAATAAAATAATATAAATTAAGAAAATTACAAAATTAAATCATATATACAAATAAATTTAAGCAAGGGAAAAACCATTGGCAACAATGCCATTTCTCAGATTTCCACTGTATATACAAATACAAACATAGGAAACAATACATCAAATAAAAATAATAGTATATTAAACCTACAAATACAACTAAATAATACAGCGGATAACTTATCCAATAACAATAACAGAAAAAAATTTTATCACCTCAGCAGATCTAAATAGTTTAACATATTTAATAATTAACACAACCTAAATATATTAAATCGAAATATACCAAAATAAAGGGAAAAAGAGACAGAAGATCGTTAAAGAAACCATAATCAATTAGCAAAATAACACATCAAAAGGATTATATAAACAGATATTCTAATTTATAGATAGATTTTAATAATAAATTCAATTTAGTATAAGATTTCATTTTCCTTTATTTCTAATTTTAGTGTGTCCCATAACTTTATTGACCTTTAAATTATAGATTTTTGTCCAATCGAGAGATGACATTTAGGGATATTTTTATCATAAGTTATTCTAGTTGAAGATATAGTTTTATTATGTAATTGATATAAACTATTTAAAACTTCTAACCTTAGATTGGTGAAATTATTTTTATAATAAAACTTTATTAGATTTTTTATATATAACAATTTTGTTATATTAATTTTATCAAATTCATACCTATCTCTAACACTATCTCTAAAGTTAATATTATGACAAATTCTAATAAAAGTGTTTTGCAGAATGATTAATTTTCTTAAATTAAAGGAGATTGTAGATCCCCATACAATAATGCCATATTACAGCTTTGACTGAATGCAAGCTACATAGAGTTTCTTTAAAGTGGTTTGACGAACCCATGGCTTTATTCTTCTTAAAGCACTCAAAATACACACAATCTTTTTCTTTATAAAATTTATGTGCTCAGTCCAATTTAATTTATCATCGAAATAAATACCAAGGTATTTTAAGAGTAGGGTCGTTCTTATTGATAGCGGTGGAATTATGTTAACATTTTTCTGTTTCAATTGCTTCTTATACGTAACCTTCGTATTTATTAGGAATGCATTTTAGAAGTGTAGCATTACTCCAATCAATGTCTAAATTATATTCAAGGAAACGTTTAGTGAGAGCCGTGGTGGTATTTGATAATTAAGCTTTGTTTACGTTCCTTGATCCTAGTTTTAAGATTACGGGATGTATATCCTATGTATGATTCATCTTTGTTGGGATATAGATTTTTGAGGGGGATTTTATAAACCCCTGGCTGGTTGATAGAGTGCGTATTATCTTTGTCATTACGCAGCAAATTGAGGAGTGTGTGTTTCCGTTCAAAAGCGACTTACAACCAGTACAATGCTCAATCATTTTATTTAAATTCCTGAGAGTGGTAGTAGATTGGAGTTTACTGTAAGCAATATTTTGCGAAGGAGAGATTTTATTCAATTTCTTTTTAACTTGTTGTAGGATTTTGATGAGGACTTTTGGTTTGTATCCGTGAGATATACCATGTCTAATAATAAGCCCAATTTCTTTATACCAATCTATGTAATGGGTGTTATGAGTATATGTGCTTTTAAATAGTGCTCTAAAGGCAGCTACTTTATGGCTCCAGGGATCAGGTGAAGTAGCAGGGATGAATATAGGAGTATAAGAAGGTTTCCTATACATGGTTGTGGAATATTCTGCATTGACGATGCTAAGATTTATGTCAAGATAGTGAATGTGTGAATGGCTACTTTGGTCAAGTTTAATATGTAAGCCAAGGGAAGTATCGCTAAGGGCGTTGACGATTTCATCATGATCTGAATTTGTAAAATTTTTTAAATTATAAAAAACATTATCTATTTCAGTGAATGCTATATTGTTCCAACACTTGAAAGAGAGGTTGGCTTATATATGGATTTCAAATTTTTATTGATTTTTTAAACTCTGAAGTAGGGGTCAGCTTATATGACTCAACTTAAACATGAGTATATATGGTACAAACATTTTTTATAATTAAGATTTATATAATGTAGAATTGTATACTATATTTGGAATTTCTGTGATCTTTGTGTTTTATCATTCCATATCATTATTTATCAAAAATGTTGAAGTAATGAATTAAATTTTATAAAGTATTATATAACAGCTTGTTTTATTTAACTTCCACATTTGATCTAAGGATTCTAATTAAAGTTGTGCAAGTTCTGAAATATTATATATATATATAGGACTGAAAATAAATTTTTTCATTTTATATAGATCTAGAAGAATTACGATTAGATATTTGTTCAAAGATTTGGTTTACCTATAGAAAAAACTTCCCACCTATAGGTAAGATTACATTCTAAATTATTCTGATTATTTAATAATTTATTTGTCACTAAATTTTATTAAACTTCAATTTTATCTTTTAATTTTCTTAGTAATGTTGCAGTTTTATTTATTAGGTGGAACTGGTCCAACATCAGATTCAGGCTGGGGTTGTATGTTAAGGTGTGGACAAATGGTGATGGCTCAAGCCCTTATATTTCGTCATTTAGGCAGAGGTTAGATTAAAAACTTTCTTTAATCTTAATATTAAATTTCATGTATAATTTGTTTTATGTGGGATGATTCAAAAATGATAGTACAAGTCAAAAACAAGCAATTTATCAATGGAAAAACAATTCAAAAACTGCTCTAGTTTTTGATAGAAAAAACTATCAAAAACTAGTTTTTGATACGAGCCTTGTTAATGAGAAAAATGCATTAAAAATTTCATATCATTTTAAAATAATGAATAGAAGCACAAACAAACAAAAATCATTTATTGTTACTTAATTTTCAAAACACAGTAGATTGATTTTGCTGACTTTTGCTAAAAAGATGAATAACACTATTTTTTTGAAATTCTCTCTTTTAAAATAAGTGAATTGACTATCTTTTCAGTATAAATTTGTACTCATAACACTTAGCAATTATGTATTGAGGACAAAATTCAACATAGCTGAAGAATATTGAAATAAAATTATCACAACACAACAGCATATATATAATAATAACTTAATTTTAAATCGTGGAATTGGAACATTTTTCATCTGCTTATCAATTTGCTCTTAAAAATTTGTTTTTATTTATATGAATTTTTCATTTCTATAATATTTGCAGTTTATAATTCTAGTTTTCAAATATTATTTTGTGTTTTTATTTATTTCATTAAAATTTTTTTGATGATATAAATGTGATCTATTACTATTGTAGATAGATTGGTCAATTCAGAGTTGACCCTCTGTATTTGCAGATTTAACCAATTCTGGATCAAAAATAATTAAAAAAATTCCAGATAGTTTCAAAAATCAAAACTTTTTTGTCATTATTCCCTAAACAATACAGTATAACAAATATTTACATAACATTTACATTGTATTAGATATAATAAGTAATCTAGAGATGATTTAAAGTATTATATGGAAAGATATATTTAAGTTATATGCATATATTATGCCATTTTATATAAAGGATTTGAGCATCTGCAGATTTTTGTATCTATGGAGATCCTGAAATCAATCCCCATGAATACTAAGGGCTGACAATATTTACTTATTTTAAACTTTTGATTTTTACTAAATTTATGATTATTTTTATTAAAAATTTGTGTTGGGAAATTTTTAGAAATCAGTTTCTATAAAAACAATTAATTAACTATTCATAATTTTAATTAAAAATTTTAATATTTAGGTAATTGCAATATTTTTGTTATCGGAATTAACCAGACAAATTGCTCCACTAACTAAGAACGGCCATGCACCACCATCCACTGATTTTTTAAGATATCTATTTGAAAATATAGGACATCTTTCTTATATCATGCTTTCTCTGATAATGCACATTTTCCAATTTTTGGCAAATTTGACTCTGCAAAAGAATTCAATTCTATATACTTTGTTTTCCTTTTTATAAAAATTTATTTTTAATTATAATGATAAAATTTTTAAAATATTTTATTGAAAAACATTTTTAAATTTGAAAATTGCAGTTTACTTTTCATTTTATATAAAAGAAATTAGTTTTTTTAATTATTTTTGTATGTTCTGTTGAATTACAGCATCAGCCGTTTTTTTAACCAATAATCCTTTATTTTTCATCTGATACACACTTATTTTTCTTCCATACCAATATTTAACAAGTTGAATGAGAGAAGTGTTTAACATAAACATTGCACAATTGTACTTGGCCATCTATTAGAGTGATTAAAAGTGTCCACTTCTGTTTTTTCAATGTAAGCTTTTGATCTATTTTTGTATCTTATATTCACTTTATACAATACTTCATGCAATAAAAATGCAAAACATTAATTGTTATGTGAATAATAAGTATTGATTATATTTTTGTATCTATTTTAACTTATAAATCATTTATTATTGGTCTTCTGTCTTGCTATTTTATGCACTTAAAAGTTTGATTTTTCAGGAAATGGAATTTGAAAGACAAATGAAATACATGAACAGTGTTCCCACAGTAGTAAAAATACAAACATTTTATAAAAATTTTTCAGATACTTTAGAATTTTTATATTTTTTTATATATAAAAATCTTGACAATAAAAATATAAATTCTGAAATAAAAAAGATATTTGCAAATTATAAGTTTTAAACTCAAACACATTTCAGCAGTAATTATGCACACTATTATTTATTTAGTGAAGCACTTTCAATACAAACCATCTTCAGCACTATAAATTATAGGATCAAACATATAAATTTAATTTAACATCATTAATATGTTCGATTCCAATGGAATCGAACGTATTAATAATGATATTAATTCATACATATAAACGTATTAATAACGATATGAATTACCGAATTTAAAACTCTAGATTTATTACAAACCAAATAAGGGAGACTGCCAAGATTTGGAATATCACACTAACACCTTTACATGAAAATGCTATCTAGATCTATTACATCTGAAAAATATAAGGATATGATGCATTTATTGTCTTACATACTTTATATGTATCATGAATATTTCAAAATATTTCCATATAATGATCCAAAATGAAAGACATAATTTAATGTTAAACTTATAAGCATAATATAATTTAAAAATAAGTTAAAAATTGAGATTAAACAATAACATTTTGTTCTTTATAAATAAAACCCCCAAACTAAAACATTGCTTAATTCAATTGAAATTGGTTAGTGATGGATTGGAAATGTTTAATGGGGGAAATAGCTATAAAAGGTTTGTTTATTTTAATAACAGTTAAATCTAACTTTAAAAAGTCATTTGTAAAAATTTTGATCACTGGTACATAATTGATAATGAATAACTCAGAACTATTTATTGCACAAAATATACATAATAATTTAATAAAATTTAAAATAAAAATATTTATAACATTTTAAGATTAAAATACTATAACAACATATATATATCAGAACTCAGAACTATTTATTGCACAAAATATACATAATAATTTAATAAAATTCAAAATAAAATAATATAAACTAAGAAAATTACAAAATTAAATCATATATACAAATAAATTTAAGCAAGGGAAAAACCATTGCCTTTAGTTGGGGGTGTGATGAGGGGTCGAGCTTCTGTTGGGAATTTAATACTATCATACCAGTTATTTAAATCCGAGTCAAATATCAACTCCGCTTCAGACACCCTTGTTGATAGCTGTTTACAGTTATACGTGGATGTATTGTATGCCTGTTTTTTTCACCATGCATGTATAAACAAAGAGGATAAAAAAAATCTATCTTATATATTTGTCTTGTAAAAGTTAGTATTAGACCTGATGATGACCCTGAAGGAGGATTGAAAATGCTTGTCAAATAAAGTAATTTCTACAGTCGAATGCTACTTTTCAATTTACTGTTTTGCAGTAGTGTAGAAGCAGAGAGATGCAAAGAAGTTTCATTCTTTTCATGATGCATTTAAATTTTACTGTATTATGTTATTAACTTAAAAAAGGAGTAAAGAAAGTATAGACAAAGGATTTGGGCCCCCATGCATGGCAGGATTTGATGCATTGTATTCTGCCACTGGATGAAACACACGATCATTTTGATTAAAAATATCTTGGTGTTATAGCTATATGATCTTTGAAATTATTTATAACATTTTAAGATTAAAATACTATAACAACATATATATATCAGAACTCAGAACTATTTATTGCACAAAATATACATAATAATTTAATAAAATTCAAAATAAAATAATATAAACTAAGAAAATTACAAAATTAAATCATATATACAAATAAATTTAAGCAAGGGAAAAACCATTGGCAACAGTGCCATTTCTCAGGTTTCCCCTATATACACAAATACAAACATAGGAAATATATACATAGAATACATCAAATAAAAAATAATAGTATATTAAACTTACAAATACAACTAAACAATACAGCAGATAACTTATCCAATAATAATAACAGAAAAAAATTCTATCACCTCAATAGATCTAAATAGTTTAACATATTTAATAATTAACACAACCTAAATGTATTAAATCAAAATATACCAAAATAAAGGGAAAAAGAGACAGAAGATCGTTAAAGAAACCATAATCAATTAGCAAAATAACACATCAAAAGGATTATATAAACAGATATTCCAATTTATAGATAAATTTTAATAGTAAATTCAATTTAGTATAAGATTTAATTTCCTTTATTTCTAATTTTAAAGTGTTCCATAACTTTATTGACCTATAAATTATAAATTTTTGTCCAATCAAAAGATGACATTTAGGGATATTTTTATCATAAGTTTTTCTAGTTGAAGATATGGTTTTATTATGTAATTGATATAAACTATTAAAAACTTTTAACCTTAGATTGGTGAAATTATTTTTATAATAAAACTTTATTAGATTTTTTACATATAACAATTCTATTGTATTAATTTTATCAGATTCATACCTATCTCGAACACTATCTCTAAAGTTAATATTATGACAAATTCTAATAAAAGTGTTTTGCAAAATGATTAATTTTCTTAAATTAAAGGAGACTGTAGATCCCCATACAATAATGCCATATTGCAGCTTTGACTGAATGCAAGCTACATAAAGTTTCTTTAAAGTGATCTGATGGACCCACGGCTTTATTCTTCTTAAAATGCCCAAAATACACGCAATCTTTTTATTTATAAAATTTATGTGCTCAGTCCAATTTAATTTATCATCGAAATAAATACCAAGGTATCTTATAACTCGGGTTTGATGAATTACTTGATTATTTAAAGATATGTTTAATATATTCTCCGGAATTATCTTGTTTTTATTTTTAAAAAGGATATAACCAGATTTCATATAATTAATTAATAATTTATTAGTCAAAAAGTATAATTTGAGAATTTTCAAACTTTCCTGAATGATACCATTTAATATTATAATATCACAATGAATATAGGTAATGATAATATCGTCAGCATATACAATAATATTAGGGGAATTTAGAATCAAAAATAAATCATTTATGTATAAATTAAACAAGATTGGTCCCAGGACAGTACCTTGAGGGATTCCCTTATTAATCACTATAGAAATAGAATATTTATTATTTATTTTTATAGCATAGCATCTATATTGTAAATAGGATGCAATCCAGTTATGTAATGATATCATCATCAGCGTATACAATATTAGGGGAATTTAGAATCAAAAATAAATCATTTATGTATAAATTAAGCAAGACTGGTCCCAGGACAGTACCTCGAGGGATTCCCTTATTAATCACTATAGGAATAGAATACACTATGTAACACGATTTTTGTTTCTGGGTAATCAATATCATTTTCTAATTGGTTTTATCATAAAAACATGAAAAAAACTTTACTTCCCTGCAGAAACTTTGCTTTTGTGGTCAGGGCAACGAAAAGTTGAAATTTGCATACTGACTTTAAGGAAACGTACAAATTTTCGGGTTTCTCTTTATTTAAAGACAAAAAGGGAACATTATATTTCAAATCAATAGTATATTTTAACCAAAATTCTACAAACTGATGACAAGGAACCTATAAATGTGTAGTTTTGCGAGATTTGCGTGTGTATGTCATATTAATTTCACGAATAAGTCCCCAAATATAGTCCCAGTTTCATCTAACAAGTTCCACTGCTTCAGTCTGGATGCAATCCAGTTGAGCACCTCATTTCTTATGCCCCAAGCCTGTAATTTAATTAATAAAATCTTTATATCGACGGAGTCGAAAGCACTAGATAAATCTAAATCCAAAGAGACCACTAAGTTGGATTTATCTAGGTTATTTGTTAATAAAGTATGATAATGTGCATAAATTTTAACATATTGCAATTTAGTTTTTAATAAAAAACAAAATTTAATTTAATTACTATTCTTTTCTAGATAACATTTTGCTTAAAACAATCTTTAGGAATTATTGGTGGTAAACCAAATCATGCTTTATATTTTATTGGAATTGTAGGTAAGGATGTTTCAGTTACTCAAATTACATTACATTACTTTATTTACTAAATATTTTCAGTAATTTGTTAAGACTGAATCGATTAAAGTAATTTTATGCATTCATTATCATCATAAATATATTTACTATTAATAATAATACAGTAGAAGCTGCTTATTAGAATCACTTTGGGGCCAATCTATTTTGATAACAATAACCAACTGATAACATTAAGCAGTGCATGTCAAAAAAGTATTATATAGAATAGATTCATTAATTCATATTTGATTTCCTGTTTTTAATTTTAATTAATTTCTCTGAATAAAAAACATGTTTAAAACAATATTTATAATATATTTAGGCTGGATATGGAATCCTAGAGGACCAGATCCTATTTATCTTCACATTCTAAAAATGTTCCAAGATAAGAAAGATTGTCCTTATTCAATACACCAGATAGGTAAATATTGAATCTTAAGTAATCTTTATGTTTAAATAAGCAATATGGTTTAAGTAATTATATTAAAATTATATTTATAGCACAGATGGGAGTATCAGAAGGAAAAGGAATTGGTCAATGGTTTGGTCCTAATACAATAGCTCAGGTATTAAGGTAAGCTTGAATATGTTAAATAATTTCATGCAATCATCAGAATCAAAATAATATATTTTTTATTTAATTCATAAATTTTTATTATTTATTATTACTATTGATCTTAGGATTTAGAAGATTAAAAATCTTTAATAGATTTAAACTTGCAGGAAACTTGCAACTTATGATGACTGGAGTCACTTAATTGTTCATGTAGCTTTAGATAATGCAGTAATTACAGATGATTTAAGTAAGTTTAATTTAAAAAGTTATTAAAACAAAATCATTTCAACTTCATTTAAAAATTGGATTTATATTTTATATAGAAACATTATGTAAGATAAGTCAAGAAAGTCAGTTTACTAAATATCAAGTAAATGAAAGTACTTCAAGGCAGAGTCCTAATAATCATTCTTTGATTAATAATAAAAGTTCTGTTCCTGACTGGAGACCATTGTTGTTATTTATACCATTGAGATTAGGATTGTCAGAGATTAATCCTGTCTACTTGAAAGCTCTTAAAGTAAATTTAAAATTATGTTTTTATTATTAAATATTAATAATAAAATTATTAAATAAAAGTCAACATATTAAAAATTAATATAAAGATAACGTTGTTATTTATGCAATATAATTAATGAATATTGATTAATCTGATATTAGTTTCTCTTGTTTCAATCCACCTAAAATCTAAAGAAGGAAGAAAGGTGGACATCAAAATTTGGTTTCTTGACTGTTATCCTATTTGGGTTGGGTCCAGAACTACAGTACACCAAATCAGTTATCTCATTATAAAATCTAGAGTAGCAGTACCTCTTACCGCGCAAATGAAACTTTTCACAATGTTTTCTATAAACATAGCATAGCGTTTTACAAATCTCCAATGAAATGTCACTTTTTGCCAGACACAAGATAACGTTTTTATCTTAACAAGTACAAGATAAATTATCTTTTACTTGTTATCAAAATACAAAATAAAAATTTATCTTGTACAGTACAGAATTTTTAAAAAAGATATCTATCTAGTATTTGCGGTGAAGAGATTATGATGTTGGCTCAGTGCTTTTCAGACAAAATGCAAGGCCGGGAAAACTAATATTTCTGAAGGGACTCAAAAATATTAGTTGTCCCCGAAATTTAAAATAAAACCGTGGGCAAGAAAATAAAAACAATGATTTTTAATATTTATTCAATTATAGCATTTATTTATTTCATAGAAGCTTACATTTAAAATAACAAAATTGACAAATATACAGTGGTAAAAAGTTTCTAAAGTTTTAAGGTCGGGCAGCCACCCCTCTTGCCCTCTCTGATAGGCACTATGTAGGTTTATTCGACTTTTAGTAAATACTGTATACTGTAGTATGCATCGAAGATGTTCAGTATCAATTCTGTAAATATAATTCATTTTTTCATGAAAACTGAATAAGAAGACACCTCTATAAAATTTAAATAGGAATGTGCTAATATACTCCAGTACTATATATCTAAAATATAATACCGTATTTAATTGAATTTTTATAAAGGTAAGTGAAGAATATAATTTATAAAACTTTACGTTTAATTAATTAATAAATTAAATCTTTAAGATACTGGTTAAAGCTGGATTTATATGATTCACTTTAATTGAATTATCTAAATCGGAAAGCGAATCCTATAAAACAGAGGTTTCCAAAGTATAAAAATAAAAGCAATTTAAATTAAAAATTTAAGAAAAATAAATAAATAAAAATTTTTTTCGAACTTACTTGTTAGATAAAATTTAAATCGTTAGTTTGAACACTATTAGATTTGAATAAAATATCATATATCAATGTTTTAAATGACAGTAAATGATAAATATGACTCTGTCTTCTTTCGGTTCTGTTGGTAGTCAGTAAAATCAAAATATATTTTATCATTTGTAAATTATGCAAATAATGCGGCAATGTTTGGAATGGGAGTCTAATTCCTCTAAAGTTAGCTTAACGTAGTTCTCACTGTTTGAAATTTTTTTGTTAATTTGACTTAACTGGATAAGCCTCAAACAGTGTTAGTCCAGATCTACAAAAGTAAACAGTCTGCTCCTGTGAAAGTAGACTAAATTTTTAAAACTTTTTTTAGCTACAGTACAACTAACATTTCCGAATAAAATAAATAATTCAGTAAATTAGATAATAGTTCTACAATAGCAATAGACACGCATTTTGCTGCTTAAGATATTGTAGTCTCCCAAATACGCGTTAATTAGACACTTTCACTTAAGGTTTTTGGCACGTGGTGCCTTATTTAAGTTAGTGAGGGATTCGGTTGGATATTTCTCTGAGGCCCCAATAAATATGGTTTATATGTATAAATAAAATAAGTAACGTTTATAAATAAGTACGCATTTTTTAATTGAGCTGTTTATTTTGAAAGTGGCTTAAGTCCATTTTTAAAAAAAATCAAGTTAGCATTTATAATAGTTACAATTCTATGTGATCTTTTCATTTTTAAACAATTTACAGCCAATATGTTTAAATTCATTAAGATTTTGTTAATAGAAAATTATCCAGTGTATGGAA
>AYEL01091236.1:0-13046 GCA_000484575.1 Olivierus martensii
TTGGCACGTGGTGCCTTATTTAAGTTAGTGAGGGATTCGGTTGGATATTTCTCTGAGGCCCCAATAAATATGGTTTATATGTATAAATAAAATAAGTAACGTTTATAAATAAGTACGCATTTTTTAATTGAGCTGTTTATTTTGAAAGTGGCTTAAGTCCATTTTTAAAAAAAATCAAGTTAGCATTTATAATAGTTACAATTCTATGTGATCTTTTCATTTTTAAACAATTTACAGCCAATATGTTTAAATTCATTAAGATTTTGTTAATAGAAAATTATCCAGTGTATGGAATGGTAAAAAATTTATTTTGAAAGCGGCTTAAGTCCATGTTTTAAAGTTAGAGTTTGCATATACACAAACGTTCCTCATAGCAATAATCAGTCGACTAATGAATTTTAAATGTCATTAGTTGTCATTCAAGGCCCCTATACATGCTCCGACCAGACCACCGGACCGTCGGGTGAAGGGTTGGATAGTATGTAGGCTTATCGGCAGACAAATATGGTCGGAGACGACAGTCGGACGGTCGGATGAGAAAACCTCTCGACCAGCCGACTTCCATATGTCGGCTGGTCTGGTCTGGACGTGTGTAGAGTACACCGACAACGACAGTCGGGCGGAAAGCTGATCAGTTTGGTCGTGTCGGTTGGTCTGGTCGGAGCGTGTATAGGGGCCTTTAAGCTTGGATTCCACATCACCAGAATCTACTGCAGAAACAGACAACAGACGCCCAAATATGATGTCACTTCCTGTTTGTAACGTACTGCTCGGCAAATTGTGATCAGAAAAGTAGAACAGACAAATTTTCTAATTTTAAATTTCTGCAGCGCTTGCGGTTGTACTTTTATCCAATCATGTGTCTCGCTTGGAGTGACGTTGGTTTGCTATCATGAGCTGAATCTTAAAAATCAAAAAAGTGGAAAGAATAGATAAATTGATTAAGTTACTCGAAATAATATTTTTTTTATTCTTGAAAGCGAAGCTTTCGAATTAGTCAAATATGGAAACCGTATTTCCTCTATTTTAAAAGATATTTCTTGTCCGAAATCTATGACGACTTTTTCGTCTTTGTTTTAATTTCAACATTAATAAGGAGGTTTATTCCAAAGACAATAATTGTGTTAAAATCATTATGTCGTCGTCCATTTTTATTTGACTTCTTTTAAACATCGCAAGAGGCCGCTGCAATACGAACTGTAGAGCGCATTCCGCCGCCATTTTTCATCCTCTGCCGATCGATAATCTAGGGTAACTTTATGAAAAGTAAACCATAATACTATATTTCGTTTCTAATTTATAAATACAAAATTAGACAAAATCGAATCAACCAGCCACGGACCCGGATGTTCGTGTTCTACGCAAGCGTATTAAACGTAATATGATGTCGTATATATGTGACGTCATTTGGGGAAGTTAAGGGAAGTAACGACTTGCTGAAACAGATTTCTTATACAAACGCACGCATGGAACGTAAACACAATGACGTCATTTTTCTTTGCGTTTAAGTTCACGTCAACGTCTTGCTGAAGCTCTCTAATGTATCGCTATGAATTTCTTAAGATACGAATTCGCAGAATGTGTTTTAATACCTGAGTTTTATAAGAATTTTCTTCGAGAATCGGGAATATAAGGAGATATAATTTGACTGTAAAATTTTTATTGAAAGTGATTAAATGTTCTATTTTTAGTTTTATAACACAAAATTATATATTTTACTATTTATTTTAAAATCTATTATATTTCTTTTCGAGGGACTTGACGTTTTTAATTTTTGATTTCATTTTCGTTAATTTTGAAATTGGCTTAAGTCCATTTATGGCCACCAAAAATGTCCTATATTTTAAATAATGTTTGTTAAGTTAATTGCATTAGTAAATTAAACATTTTTCTAAAGGCAAAAATATTATATTTCCATGTTATCAGTAACAAAATATTTTTAAATTGATCCAAACGCAAACCCTTAAATATCTCTATTTAAAAACAAATGAAATCAAGCCACTTTCAAATAAACGGCTCAATTAATTCTTTGACTATTATAAACGAATAAATGCGTCCAACTAAAGTTAATGGTGTGGACTATGGACATATACTTTAGCGATTGTTTCTATTCAAACACAAGAATGTGTTTGAGATAGTCACAGATTTATTTTGTTTATTAATGACAATAAATATATTTATTTATTTATTTATTTAATAAAGAGGATAGTGGACTGTATTCTATGGTTTAGTCTGGAAAGGATGAAGGATGAAGTTCTTAGGATATAGTAAAGTTAAAAAATGTTGAAAGGTTTTTACTAGAAGAAAATGTGGAAAGTCACTAGTGGAAATAAGTTTTTAGCTGCATCCAGTGCAGTTTATACATAAAAGAAAATACAAATCAGTAATAAATATACAATAAAGTCTTCCAATTGGAAGGACCTGACAGCTGATGTTAATATATAGTTTACATTATGAAAACCCCGACGATACGCATGAAAGCAACAGTGCTAAATGCATAGAGGAAAAACAAAAAAAACTATCCCAAGAAGGGGATACCCGACAATTGGCAACAATAAAAATTGAATAAATGCCTTATACATTGATTGGTTAGTGATAAGATAATGGAGATCACAAGGCCAATGTAACCATTTAACACAGCCTGTCTTTCCAAGTTTTTCCTTTGTATCATAAAGTTCAAATAGTCAAAAATTAAATGCTTAACATCTTGAGGATAACATTGGGAACAGTTACAACTATTACTATTCCTTAATTTAAACCTATATAGATAAGTATTGAAACTCCTATGCCCGGTGATAATTTGATTTTTGGAGTAAAATTTTTGTTGGCTTAACCTATCCTTAATAGACGGTGAAAAAAGCATTACTGCTAGTGATAGCATTATTCCAATCTTGCTGCCACAAATCAAGAATGGTTTGCCAAATAATTCCCACAAATGAAAATTTGGAGTAAAATTTTTGTTGACTTAACCTATCCTTAATAGACGGTAAAAAAAGCATTGCTGCCAGTGATAGCATTATTCCAATCTTGCTGCCACAAATCAAGAATGGTTTGCCAAATAATTCCTTTAATATAAGTGATTGGGACTTCCCAAACCTCTACGGGAGAAGCGACCTCGTAGCATTCTTTGCCAAAGAATCCGCCCTCTCATTCCCATGGATTCCAATATGACTGGAAATTCTGTGAAAATCCAGTACAATGTCACCATGAATTAAATCCAGTCTTTTTTATAAGAAATACGAGATAATGTTCAGTCAAATTACTATTAATTCCAGTACAATGTCACCAGGAAATAAATCCAGTCTTTTTTATAAGAAATACGAGATAATGTTCAGTCAAATTACTATTAATAGTTGATAAAGCAGATCTGCTGTCAGAAAAAATGTTAAATTTATTATAAACTTTTTTATTAATCAATTCATTTATTAATCAATTAATCAATTTATTATAAACTTTTTTATTAATCAATCAAGTCTAAGCCTTTATAGATTGCAAAACGTTCCGCTTGAAGCACCATACAGTGATCTGCTAACCTAATAGTATGTATCCTTGATAATTCTATCATTTTTATAAATAACTACTCCCGAACCTATCATATTCTCAGATTTCGAGCCGTCAGTGAATATGTTAACACCGGACTTAGAATCTGGAAGCCCAAATTTAATTTTAATCTTACTGTCAACAGCCGGAGTAAATAGCTGAATGAAGGTAAATCCACTTCACATTTGTCAATAATGTTCTCTAAAGCAAGAGTGGGTAAACCGCGGCCCTCGTAACTAATAGCCATAATACCAAAAATTTTATCGATAAATAAAGTGAATATAAAAAAATCATCAAATCTCTTCCATATCTTATCAGCATCAATATAGTTTATGTAATTTATAAGTAATAAATAATAATTCATATGGTAAATTGTAGCTATCATTACAGTTTTATATTTTTTACAAAAATAGATTTTATTAACTGTTAATCAGAATAAAAGTCATTGTGTAAGAAATCGGATGCAAAATACATTCAAAATCAAATAATATCGTTTGGGTGGTCAATCAACTCAATACCTTTTGTAATTTCACCGTGTTTGTATTTAATATTTGTGCAATTTCCTAAACAGATATGTTTATAATTGTAGTTTCAAATTTAAATGATTAAATTATAATTTTAATATATAATTTAAAAGAATTTAGACTCCTCGAGCTTCCCCGAAAATGGCGTTTCACTTTTTTCGGTCTGCCAGCATTATTCAAATCTATGATCATATAATGGTAAAAAACTGATCTACTAAGAAAATTAGCTTAATTTTAACATGTGACCTTTTATGATGTCTTACTCAACAAATGCAGTCCTTAGAAAAAGTTCAGGATCTTTCTATTTTGACTACATAATTTTCCAAGGGAATTATATCATCTCAGACAGTTATTAGCAAAAAAGAGAAGAGATATTTTGGGAGTTTTTTGCTATTTTGTTTTACGCCCTTTTTCAATCAGAGATTACTAAAGAACAGAATCAGTCCCACACCCGCAGAGGGGGCCAGATAGTGAAAGATAGGGGTTATTAGGCCAGGCCTAGCACTCTGAAAAAATTTTTCACTACATGCCGGTATTTCATTGATGCGATATGGCCCTTTCTCCCAAAAGTTTGCCCACCCCTGCTCTAAAGGCATATTTTAGATTAAAATAGTTAATATTCTCCAAATGCATATTTCAGACTAAACAAGTTATTAGAATTCCCAGATTCACTTAAAAGACCTAAATAGTTATTATCACCAACGGAAACAATAAGAGAGCCAAAATCATTGTTAATCGTAGCAATAAACTCCCCGACAAGATAAAAATTATTCCAATAAATTTGCCTGATTTTTTAAATCAGTTGGAACCAACCGAGCTATAATCACCAGGGCACTGGTTGGAGCCGCCCTGTACGTTCTGCAAATATTCAGAGCAGCAAATCTTTGAATCTGTAAAAACTTCTTACAAAGTCAATTCTCGTTATTCGCGTATTTGACTATTTGCGAAAATTTATTGTAAACACAAAATCGATATTCGCGGACTACCGCTGAGCGGCGAAAATACTATTACTAATGTAAATTCTCTCTCTGATAAAGGAAACTATTTGTTACTAAATGTAGTCTCTTAATCGGTTTGCCGAAAAATTTTCCCATTATCTATCCTTGTTCACTCCACAGACCGCAGGTAGGCCAAAAGCCTGTTCATATCGTCCCAGTTCCATAGAAGAATGTGCCTTATGTTAAATGCAGCCTCAAATTTAGGTGCCTAACATTCTTGCGCATTTGCTCCTCACGCCGAAATTTTAGAAAATCTGAGACAAGTCGGCCGGATTGGGTGGTATTTCATTGATGCGATATGGCCCTTTCTCCTAAAAGTTTGCCCACCCCTACTCTAAAGGCATATTTTAGATTAAAACAGTTAATATTCTCCAAATTCATATTTCAGACTAAAACAGTTATTAGAATTCCCAGATTCACTTAAAAGACCTAAATAGTTATTATCACCAACGGAAACAGTAAGGGAGCCAAAATCATTGTTAACCGTAGCAATAAACTATAAGATAAAAATTATTCCAATAAATTTGCCTGATTTTTAAATCAGTTGTAACCAACCCAGCTATAATCAGCAGGGCACTGGTTGGAGCCGCCCTGTACGTTCTGCAAATATTCAGAGTAGCAAATCTTTGAATCTGTAAAAACTTCTTACAAAGTCAATTCTCGTTATTCGCGTATTCGACTATTTGCGAAAATTTATTTGTAACCACAAAATCGATATTCGCGGACTCCCGCTGAGCGGCGAAAATACTATTACCAATGTAAATTCTCTCTCTGATAACGGAAACTGTTTGTTACTAAATGTAATCTCTTAATCGGTTTGCCGGAAAATTTCCCATCACCTATCCTTGCTCCCATTACCTATCCTTGCCACAGACAGCAGGTAGGCCAAAAGCCTGTTCATATCGTCCGCAGGTCCCATAGAAGAATGTGCCTTATGTTAAATGCAGCCTCAAATTTAGGCGCCTAACTTCTTGTGCATTTGCTACTTACGCCGAAATTTTAGAAAATCTGATACAAGTCGGCCTGATAGGCCACGTGGAAATGCTTCGACTTTCTACTCTGGAGGACCCAGGTTCGAGTCTCGGGTCGCACCCCTTGAAATATTTATCATGGCGTCCGGGCACGGCCCCTCGATCTCCGTCCTCCAAAATCCGGCTGATCCCTCCGCAGGGGTTTGCAGCCTGTGGAAGGGCTTGTTTCGCCTCGCCACATAGTATTCTACCAGAATTGAGTGTGGCGTCATCTTTTAACAAAAAAAAAAAAAAATCTGAGACAAAACGCGACGCAGACAGGGCTGACGCAGTTTTCCAACACAGTTCAGAAAGACAATTTGTGAGCTATCACATCAAACATCTTGCAACATCAAAAAACTATCCATCAAAAATAAGTATAGTTAATGTTATATAAAAATGAAAGATTATTGTAATTATAACACTGTATATTGTATTATACACTGCACATACTATAATTATTTGTAAGTACAGTAATGCAATACATATTTTTTTTTTTTTTTTTAACAGATGACGCCACTTTCCATTCAGGGAGAATACTAAGTGACGTGGCGAAACAAGCCCTTCCACAGGCTGCCCACCCCTGCGGAGGGGTCAGCCGGATTGTGGAGGACGGGGATCGACGGGCCGGGCCCGGACCCCATGATAAATATTTTCAAGGGGTGGGACCCGAGACTCGAACCCGGGTCCTCCAGAGTGGAAAGCCGAAGCGTTTCCACGCGGCCAAACACATAAACCAAGTATGAAAATGTTGGGAAAAAAGGTTCGCAGGAATCTCTGTATTTTCTCATAGGCACAACGGTGCAGTATTCGCGAAGAATTTATAGAACTACCGTGAATAGCGAGAATCGACTGTATATTGCTTTAAAACCGATGACTCCCAAACAGAAGTGACTTAAATGATTTTTGGTTCAAAATAATACAAATATAAATTACTATATAATTTACTGTTGAATTCTTAGGAGAAAAACCCCAATTTTTACATGAAATGTTCCTAAGGACATTTAAAGAAAAACTGTTTTTTATAAATGTGACTTAATTTTGAACATAAACAATTATTTATTTATTTTTATAATTTTTAAATTACAAAAATAAATAAATAATTCTTTTGATTTAGGCGAGGTACACAAATTCCGAAAGAAAAAATAGTCAGCCTGTTGGCCCTTTGGAAAGTGGAAACGCTTCGGATTTTTTTTTTTTATTATTTTTGTATTTTACGCCCCCTTTCCAATCAGAGAGATTACTAAGGGGGCGGGGCCAGTTCCAACCATGGGCTGTACCCACACCCATGGAGGGGGACCGGATGGTGAAGGACGGGGATCACCGGGCCGGGCCCAGTACCCCGAAAAAAATCCGGGACCATACCCGGGTCCTCCAGCATGGCACGCCAACGCGTTACCACTCGGCCATCCAGCCGCCGCTTCAGATTTCCACTCTGGAGGACCCGGATTCGAATCTCGAGTCCCATCCCTTGAAAATATTTATCGTGGGGTCCGGGCCCGGCTGTCGATCCCCATCTTCTACAATCCGGCTGATCCCTCCGCAGGAGTAGACATTCTGTTGAAACGCTTGTTTCGCTCCGTCAGTTAGTATTCTAATTGAATGGAAACTGGCGTCATCTGTTGACAAAAAAAAATTCCGGAAAACTTCTTATCCGGAAAATCCCAGAACAAGAGCATTCCGGATAAATGGTTCCATATCTGTACACAAACAATGAAGATAATACACAGTAGTAAAACATAAATTTTTGATTAAATACTATTAAAAAATTCATCACGTTTAAAATTCATAATGAATTCAAAACGCGATAGCTTTATAATTCTATATGTTCTTTATAATTCTATACTTGATTTTTACATTTATATTTTTATGCTTTATATAAGTTTTATACTGTATATAATTTTTAGGACACTCATTAAAATAAATCTACTATGTTCTATTTTAATATTATGTATAGTATTAAAGATCATAGTAGTTTGCTATACATAATACATATAATATCATATACATAGATTAAAATTTTAAAATTGTACACTATATATTATACTGTACAATTTTAAAAGTTTTGTATTTGTACATTTGTACAATTGCTTTTACGTTAGATTTAATTAATGTAATCTGTTTTCCAAATCTATTTTACTCTCTATTAATATTAATATGTCACTTTTTTATTTGAAAAATTTAATAAAATCATATAGTTAAAGATGTAAAATACAGTAGATTAGTTTCATATTTAATGTATACTATAGAGTAAATATAAAACTATATCTACTGTATTTCGGTAATATCGGTCCGTCATCAGAAGAATAAGCACCCCTAAGCTCTCCCTATTAGACGATAAAGAAGAATATCTGAAAGAACTAATCTAAAATAAAAGTAATTCAAGAAGTATAAAAACTTTTATTTAATTAAAAGAAATTTTGGGTTTGATGCTATATAGACACTCTAGAATAATAATATTCTAGGTAGATTTTTTTCTTTGGTGGACAGATATTATGTTAGAATTAATTAATGTAACCTGTTTTCCAAAATCTATTTTACTCTCTATTAATATGTCACTTTTTTATTTGAAAAATTTAGTAAAATCATATGGTTAGAGATGTAAAATACAGTAGATTAGTTTCATATTTAATGTATACTATATAGTAAATATAAAACTATATCTACTATATTTCGGGCCGTCATCAGAAGAAAAGCACCCCCTAAGCTCTCCCTATTCGACGATAAAGAAGAATATCTGAAACAACTAATCTATAATAAAAGTAATTCAAGAAGTATAAAAACTTTTATTTAATTAAAAGAAATTTTGGGTTTTAAAAATTTTGGGTATTAAAAATTTTAATTTAAAGAAATTAAAAGAAATTTTGTGTAAATTATTTTGCTTTATAGTATGAATATTCTTGCATTCGAATTTATCCGCTACGATTCTAATTTTGGAAACTATTGATTTTGTTTTTGTTTCTGATATTATTTTTAACATCAGAGGGCAGTTTACAATCAACCTATTAAGATGGCAGACGAAGTTGAGATAGCTCCGATGAGAAGCTTAGACGATTTCATTTTGGAATCGGCTAGGTTTCAAATTCCGAATTTTAAAGATTTAGAAAAATGGAATAATCGTGTTCTCAACAATCTCCTTTATTATCAAACAAATTATTTCTTAACTGCCATGGTGGTGTTCCTTATAGTTGGGTAAGCTGTAGAGTTATTTTAAATTTTATTATTAAACTTTTCTTTAAATTACTCTATTATAGGATTTTTTCACTTTAATGCAAACATTTTCTTTGAATGGAAGCACACAAATATTTCTCAATGCATGAAGGATGATGTTACTTTTACTGTCAAATCACTGGGCGTAGTCCTATTATTGAGTTAACTACTGTTTAGTACCCGGGTGGGTGATATATAATGGTATGATATTAATTAGAAATATTCTTATAAAAGATTTTTAAGAAATAATAAACAGTTGACAAATGGTGATGATATCATCATTAAATATTATAATTGTTGGATATTTTCTAAGGATAAAAAAAAGTCTATATAATCGTATGAAGCATAGTCAGAATTACCACATAATTGAAAATAGAATTTGACTGAATATCGTCACATCTTGTACATTATTTGCCAAGTAAAACAAGATTATTTCTAAAGGGATTTAAATTTTGTTTGTGCTGTATCTAAGATAATTGAAGCATAATAAAGTTATTATTTAAAATTAATACAGTAACTTGAAAAATGAAAATACCAAAAAATCAAATTAGAATGGATATTGTATTTAAAAAATCAAATAATTAAAGGGTATTGTATTAAAATTCAAACGTTCAATAAATAAAATATAGAATTAACAATATACAGTATATTTCAAATATAAGAATGTATGTTTATACAAATGTATATTAGATTGACGAAACTATATATTCTCATGATATGCATGAAAGTCCTGGAAAACTTTAATATTTTTGCCCTTATTAATGATTGTCTACAGTACTCTTGATTCACAATTATTATTTACCTCAATCATCAGTGAAATTAGAAAAATGAAACAACATACAAACATTCAGTTTGTAATTTTACCATTACCATAACATTATCATAGGTAAATTTGGAATTCTGCAATCCTACAAAAAAATTCTTGTCAAAATGAAACAGGGCAATATGTCAAATCATGATTTATTAAGTTATATTCTAATATAGATAATTTCAAGAATTCTCTTCAAATGTGCTAAACATTTTGAGAGGATTCCTAATTGAATTCAATTCTTTAATGGCCAAATAATTTTTAACTATAATAAGTTATGTTTTTGTGATTTGACAATTAATTCTCTTAAATAAATAATGTATTTAATAGATTTATATAAATTAGCAAATGAATATTGCTTTGTGAATTTACAAATAAAGATAAAATTCCATTACAATAAATACTGTTTATAACAGAATTTTCAATATAACAAATTTATAACAAAGCCCCTGCATGCAATCTATAAAAGACAATGCTAGAAGAATCTTGTAACAAAATCTGTTATTACAAAAAATTCACTACAGTGAATCTCTTCTGGAAACCCTAATATTCAAAAAATCACTGTATAGCAAAATTTCTGTTGTTGTTCCTCCCTTGTAACAAAATCTGTTATTACAAAAAATTCACTACAGTGAATCCCTTCTGGAAACCCTAATATTCAAAAAATCACTGTATAGCAAAATTTCTGTTGTTGTTCCTGCTATGATCAATGATCTCTACGCAGCTAAACTTCTCCAGAACATTCAAAAATCTCTTTCCAAAGCGGTCGAATGTTTGTGAAGCAAACAGCACTATTTAAATATCCAAGTACTCAACCAGCCCATAGTCTTCTACTGTATACCTTAGTAGAATCATGGATTCTAACATATGTCCTCACCAAACAAAAAAACATCACCAGTTTTCTCTGAAGGAAAAGTTAAACATTATTGCTGTCATCAATTTCAGAAAAAAAAAGAAGTTGGCTGTAAATATGGAATAAATTCATCGACTTTATCAACAATTTAAAAAGATTGTAGTAAAATAGAGGTGAGTGCATGGAATCTGAAATGGATCCTTAGCAAAAGAAAATGTGTAGTGCTGTTTATGAAGATGTGAATGAAGTAGCTGAATGACAAATGATATTTACAAGCAGCTGAATGGTATACAAAATTTTGTACTAAATTCAGCAGTAGAAACATTTGTGCAAACAAAAATTACCAACTTTGTTTAAAAACAAATTAAATAAAATGGCGATATTTTATATTGATTTGAAGTTTGTGTTCTTTCTTCACTAAACAAATCAGAATTTAAAAATTAAACAAAAACAATTTATTTTAAAACTGCAGTGATAATTAAAAAAAAAAAAGGTGAGAAATTAATGCAGCAACTACTGCAGTACAATGTACACACAGGCTGCAGCAAAAGTTCCTTCATATTCATTTTGTGGCATTATGCTTTGCCCTGCATGCAGTGTGTCACTGCCTTAAATCTCTGGTTTATGCTCCTTTATTAATTAAATTCTCAGTACAGTATTCATAATTGTAATTAACTTTCAGCTTGCCAAGCAGAACAAAACTAGCTCCACCATCTCCCCCAATGCTAGGCCTGCATAGAATCAGCACTAATTACTTCTCCATCAAAAACTTTAGCTAATTGAATAGCTAATCTTTCAGCTTGCCAAGCAGAACAAAACTAGCTCCACCACCTCCCCCAAAGCTAGGCCTGCATAGAATCAGCACTAATTACTTCTCCATCAAAAACTTAGCTAATTGAATAGCTAATTTGGATTTTCCACATCCAGTTGCACCTATAATAACGATAATCGGCAATTTTTCAATGTTATTCTAATACTGTTCATCTTCGAAAATCAATAATCATTTCAAAGTATAATCACCTTAACCAAGTCATTCGAAAAGTAGAAATTTAAATTAAAAAGCATGGACATTAATAAGTAACTCACTAAAAATCTTAACATTCAAAATCAACCACAATCAACGTTGCACACAAAACGTACAATTCAATCAAAACCATGCTGTAAAGATTTCTACTTTTCGAATGACTTGGTTAAGGTGATTATATTTTGAAATGATTATTGATTTTCGAAGATGAACAGTATTAGAATGGCATCGAAAAAATTGCCGATTATCATTATTATAGGTGCAACTGGATGTGGAAAATCCAAATTAGCTATTGAATTAGCTAAAGTTTCTGATGGAGAAGTAATTAGTGCTGATTCTATGCAGGCCTAGCATTGGAGGAGATGGTGGAGATAGTTTTGTCCTGCTTGGTGGGCTGAAAGGTAATTATAGATTAAGAAAAAACAGTGTAATAGAATGACCGAAGTCATAATTGTAAATTTAGTAAAATGGTAAAAAATGAAATTCCATTTTAGTGAAAATATCAGTTATAATGAAATGAGGCAATGTCACAGATTTCGTTATAACAGAATTTTACCTGTTTTCAGTTTTCCTTTCTAATAAGATTGATTTTTGATAGGATTCTACTTTGACTACATTGTATTTTTGCAGTGCAGTGCACATATTAAAGTCGATATTAATATATATTCATAATAATATTGACATACATAATAACATTACTTTATTGAACATGAAAACAGCAGCAGGCATTAAGGCACAATAATATGACTTATTATTTACAGATGATGTTGCATTACAAACAATAAACGGAGGCAGTCAAAATAAAATCTTACCAATTCTCTGCTCAAGAAAATATATATAATCAATATTGAAATTAATGATTCTATTTAAAAAATTAATTTTAATAAGCCAGTAGAAATGATATATCCAATATTTGTTTGCCACATGGGTCATTCCATGTCAAAGGGACCAATATTGAAAAGTGTCCCCACTCGACCATCTCCAAATTTGATGAAACTTGGTATGAAGGTTCTATATGGTCTTTGATGGTTGTATCCCAAGTTTCAGTTCAGTATCTTCAGTGGTTGAATTTTTAGGGG
>AYEL01091237.1:0-15336 GCA_000484575.1 Olivierus martensii
AAAAAATATTATTGGTTTTTAAAATATATTAAGTAATTTTAGTGCATTTTTTCCCTTATATTTATTTCATATGATTTCTTCCTTACTACATGATATAGCTTTATATCAATAAACAATTAATTATCAATTTTATTAATAAATTTTTTTGTAATCAATGGGATCTTGATTATACCGATCAATCGCCGGTGCATATTCGGCTATCGACCCCCAATTGACCCCCTTTAAAATTTCATCAACCCCGTTGGGAATCCCTGATCTAAATAAATAACTTACCAGGAATTGCGTCTCATACAATCATCAAAAGTGTTCTTCGTCTTATCTATTTCGATACTTTTTAAAAGAGAAAATTCTGTACTATACTGTATATACGATGATAAAGCTGAATAATAGTAATGTTAAATAGTTAACAGCAAAAAACCCATCCAAAAGCTGAATAATAGTAATGTTAAATAGCTAATGGCAAAAAAGCCCATAAAGCTAAATAATAGTACAGTAATGTTAAACAGTTAATAGGAAAAAGCCAGCCAAGTAATAGTAATATTGAATAGCTAATGGCAAAAAGTCCATCTTTCTGGTGTTTCACCCTTCAAAGCCAAGTGACTGATTAACGGCAAAAAGAGTTTCACCCCTTCAAAGCCAAATGACTGTTCTTGGACTGCTCCTCGTCTGGTTTTACTAACGGAAAAGTAACATTAATTTGTTAACTGACATCATAAAAGGGGACGGACCTTTGTTAGTAAGACTGGTCTATGCATGCATTAATCAAATATTTGCTCACACTAAGTGTAAAACGGTATCATTTTTAAAATTAATCGAATATTTGCTCGCACTAACTGAAAAATGGTATCAATTTTAAAAGAGGCGAAGCTTTGTTAGTAAGACTGGTCTATGCTTACAACTCGCATTTGACATCATTAAAGGGGACGGACCTTTGTTAGTAAGACTGGTCTATGCTTACAACTCACATTAATGAAAATTTGCTCGCACTAACTGAAAAACGGTATCATTTTTATAAGTCGAAATATTTGCTCGCACTAAGTGAAAAACGGTATCATTTTTATAAGTCGCACTAATCGAATATCGTAACTGAAAAACGGTATCAATTTTATAAGTTGAGATCGGAAGAGCGTCGTGTAGGGTCTATGCTTACAACTCGCATTAATCGAATATTTGCTCGCACTAACTAGTCTATGCTTACAACTCACATTAATCGAATATTTGCTCGCACTAACTGAATCTATGCTTACAACTCGCATTAATCGAATATTTGCTCGCACTAACTGAAAAAAAACGTATCATTTTTATAAGTTGCACTAATTGAATATCGCATTATTCGAGCTCGCACTAATCGAGGCCTACCTGTACTTTCATCTTGCTTTTATTTACTTTTATAAATATTTGAATGTAGTATATTTTATGTGCTCGCACTAATCGAGGCCTATCTGTACTTTCATCTTGCTTTTATTTACTTTTATAAATATTTGAATGTAGTATATTTTATATTTTTGAATATTCATCACTTTCACTAAAATAAGCAATGCTGTTTCTTAATACTTAATTTTTCATTTCATTTTCTTTGCTATTTATGTAAGAAAAATATGAGAAATTTGCAATATAAACAATCATGCATAGAGTATACTTGAAGTATGTTAGCCAATTAAATGGGTGTGGATGCTTGACACTGCATTACTGCCATTGGTTTCCATGGAAATTTCGATCCAGCTTACTTTATTCCAAGAACTGTGTCATTGGTTATATTGATTTTGGAAATGAACTGATCTAATTATTGAAATTCAGGGAGAATAATAGTTATTTCTTAATACAGTGGTACCTTGGTTAACGGGCCTCGGATAACGACGTACTTGGTAATGAGTGGTTGTAAGAAAAAAATGTCTTGGTTAACAACACAGGCTTTGGTTAACGACTCCTGATTATGTGAACTTCCACAAAATAGAGCTCTATAACAGCTTGTCATAGCATCACGTGATTCATTAGCTCTGTTGTTAATCGTTATTTTTTTTTTTTTCACAATCAATTCAAATCCGACAATATCATGATTAAAATTAATAAAATTATATTTAAGTAAATGATAATTAACATATAGTAATGAAAACAAAATTATTTAATTAATTAAAAATAGATGTGCAATAGTTCACTAGTTTTTAGTTTCTTAAAGATGATTTTTAGACAATTATTATTTTAAATTCTGCGAACAAAATCTGATTCTATTGTTTGTTTGTGTTATATATTACTTGACATCTGCAAGTGGTCTGACGTCGCAGTTTCGGATTCCATTAGAAGAAAAAAAAAGTCTGTCCGAGATCCTACAGTTCATATAGACAATAAATCGGCATTTGCCAATTTATTGTCTATATGAACTGTAGGATTGTTAATTCGCCATGAAAAGGCAAAATCAAATCTTATCTATAAGATGCTAATCAGTATTTACGGGTTCGTTTGTCAAAAAACTCCGAAGTGAACCCAATTACCCTTCTGGTGAAGATTGATAATTAAAAACTGTTTTCGTGAACAATTCATTTCATTAATGTTAATTTTTTTGTAGCAAATATGGAAAAATAAATATTTTTCCATATTTTTAGGACATTTTAAATGCATTTTATCTGCATTTTTAATATTTACTATGGTTGTGGGAAGGAGCCGGAAAGAATTACCGTATATGCTCGAATATAACCCGATCCGTGTATAAGCCGACTTCAGAGTTTAAAAATTGGTAAAAATGCATAACCCATGTATAAGCCTACTCCCCGACTTTAGCACTTAAAATTCAGCAAAAATTTGTAACTTATAAAAATTACATTAGAAATTTTAAAAATTTCGAACCTCATTGTAACAATATTATATCATTGTTGAATGAATGAATTATAGTTACCTCAAATGAATATATCTTTTCTAACTTTGCTAGGCTTTTTTTTATAAAAATTATTCAAATGAAGAAACAAGTCATTTTATATCAAATATTCAATCAGATCTTGTAAAAAATGAAAATTCTCAATCTGATCTTTCAGTTTATAGAAGTTTTCCAGAAATTCTATTGTTAAGCACAATATTGATGGTGCGAAATAAATATATACAATGGAGAAAAGTTTTATAAACAGAATAGAATCATAAACTAACTTTTCAAAAACTGCTTAATCGTATCAAAGCTTAGTTCAAAGGATTAAAGCACTACATGCAGTCATAAGATATCAAAAACACTTTTTAATATTAATCACAATAGTAAAAACGCTTTCGGTATCATGGATACCTTCCTCAGTTACATGGAATACTTTATAGAACATAAATCGAACAAATTATAAACATTTAAAAATATGTCCGTAATGGAACACAGACTTTGAACTTAACAAAAAATATAACAATTAAAAATTATAAATTACAAACTAAAACATATTTAGATGTTAGTCGACAATTAATACTCTCATATAAATTCTAATATGTACAAAATTAATCTGGAAATAATAGTTGACGTATCGTATCAATAACCAGTTATATTCTTCATCGTCACTAGCCACTTTTCTTTACCGCGTATTTCCAGGCGCTGCTTGTTTCTTCAGCTTGTTTAATATTAATTATATTCTCTCTGTTGTATGATTTCAAGATTTCAATTTTCTCTGCCGTTGCTAAGTTCCTCCTATTTTGTACTGATTTAATAATTTTCGCCTCTTGCCATTCTACACTAATATCTTTTTGGTACACTCTTTGGGCCAAAAAGATATTACCACTCTGAAGAGGGTATCCATGATACCGAAAGCGTTTTTACTATTGTGATTAATATTGCTTTAATCCTTTGAACTAAAAATAATCAATTTTGATGATCAACATTGTTATAATGAAAAAAGATAAAGTATTTACATAAGAAGTTTAAATAAAGAAAAGTGGTCAAAATAGCTCAATAAATCATAAATTAACAGCAAATTGATATAAAAAACAAAAAACTGCAATACTAAAGATGATGCTGGCTGCTAATCACGTCGTTACTGTTTGCAACCAATGTCGTCACATTTGAATATATACTAAACTTCAGAAGATACTTGGTTTCTGTAAGAAACCACTGATTTTTTTTACAGAGAAACTAAAAAGTTAATGAAAAATTGAAATAATGCATAATAAAGGAATGAAAAAGTTAGAAAGGTACAGAATTTTTACATGACCTTGAAAATTTTTACTTAGTGCAATAGCTAGCGCTAAATCCCTCAGACTCAACTACATGTGCCGGGCTGCATTGTCGTTATAAAGATCCCCAAGCCTATTGATCTGAACCTGGTATGGGTGCTCTTCTAACACCAAAAAATTGTAAAAATCTCTGTTACCTTTTTTAATAAATCTTTGATTTGTTTTAAGGTATCTCCAAGTTCATTTTAATCAGGAAAAACTACTATTCTCCCATCCTTACCCATAAGTCCATGAACGTGCAAGGCCTAAGACTGTCATTCTGTTAGGTTAGTTAAGCTGCCGTATATCCTCATTGGATATTTTTATCCAATGGCACACTCTTATAGAGCCCATCACAGACTGGGCAATACCTATGATAGGTTCAACTGGTTGAAGGATGGGATTCAATGAGCTGGGCCTGGACTCCTCCTGAAAAATTGGAGGTGTGCAATCCAGATCCTCCAGGATGGTAAGCCAAAACTTTACCACATAGCCATCTGGCTGGCCTGTCATTCCATCAGTCCACGGGTCCCACAGTTTGTTCTGTGAGGACCCGTGGACTGATGATTTTTATGTTCATTGTTTGAACATAAAAATCTTTTGTGAAAGTGTTTGTTATCTGAACTATTTTTTAACCAATTGTCCACTGTAATTTATAATTAAATTTAATTAATTTTGGCCAAAAGTGATACCATTAAGAAATTAATAATTCAGTTATAATTTAAAAATAAAAATTTTCCTGAAGATCCCAAGTTTGATCCTTTTCCCTGATCAGCTGCAAAATTTCTTCAGAAAAATGCCCACAACTTCTTAAATAACTTGATCAGCAGAAAATCCTATAAATTCCTATTAGGATTATATTTTTTAGGAAGATTATAATTACTTATAATCTAACAGCTAACTGTACAAAGTCTGGTAAAAATTTACTTTGACAGATTTTGTACTTTTAAAAACTTTACAGGCATGTTGTGTTTCAAACCGAATTAGGCAATATTAATGTCAACTGATGCAGATTCATTACCAACATTCTGATGTTGGCAAGTATGGTAGCAACTGAAGGATGACAAAGATGACTTTAATTTGTAACTTAAAGTCTTGACTAGACATTGAACCAAGAACCTTCAAGTCAATTTTTAATTCTTTAAAATAAGACTAAATTTTAATTTAAACCTCAATTTTAATAATTCATCTATTCTACTACCTAGATTTAACTTTGCCAAGTTCTCTCTGGAATATGACTAGTTTATCTTTCATTTATAGATTCCTTTGGTTACTTTATAGAATTGAGCAATGCTTTTATAGGGACTTGAATAATTTGAAAATTTTCTCATAAAATTTCTTTGATATATCCTACAGAACAAGCATTTGAATAAAAATCATAACAGTGAATAGTGTTGCTAAATCCACTTTACAGAAAATCACTAAGTACCAGTAAAAGTAGCAATATTCTTATATCAATAATAGTAATGTTCTTTTTTTTACTAAAGGGAGTTTACAATTGCCAAAATAGATTTATTGACTTTTTAAACTTAATGCTTTTTGATGATAAACTAAAGTCATCAGATCTGGCAACATGCAGTACTATGCTCTCCAAAGGTGCAAAATGTGTAAATAATAGATAAAAACAAAGATACTACTTGCTTAATAATATGATATAGTTCAATACAGCTCTTTAGCAAGTAAGAAATTTATTCTGGCATAACGTTTTCAGATCATAAGTGAGAGGCACCAAAGAAGGACCACTTATGGTCCGAAAATGTTATGCCAGAATAAATTTCTTACTTGCTAAAGAGCTGTATTGAACTATAACATAATAGATAATACCAAAGCCTGAAAAAATTGTTAAGTTTTGAAATTTTACAAATTTTGAAATAAATTAATACAGAATTAATGTTTGTATAACACTGGCAACACATACACTGAAATGTTTTTTTCAAACTACATCAGATTCTCTATCACCACCTTTTTTCCTTTCAACTCTTCTGGCAGATAAGACACATCTAAAGTTGCACGGCTAACTGTACAAAGTCTGGTAAAAGTTTACAGGCATGTCATGTTTCAAACCGAATTAGGCAAGAATGTCGATTGATGCAGATTCATTACCAACATTCTGATGTTGGCAAGTATGGGTAGCAACTGAAGGTGACAAGGACACAAGGTGACAATGACATTGGTTGCCATTAATCACAAGAGATAAAAGTAAATTTTTACCAATGTGTAGGCAGTGCACTTTTTCTTAAAAATGATAATCCAGGATTAACATTCTTCAGAATTAAAATTTCTAACCAATAGATGCAGGAAAACAATAAATCAAGAAACAATTGATACAGTTCCATAGTTTAAATAGGGACTTTGAAACTGAACAATGTTCCTGGAAACATTGTTCAGTTTCATCTGAAAACAATAGATCAAACTTTCACTGTAATTAAATATGTTTGAATTAAGAATGCATTGAAAATTTTAACAAAAATTCAAACAGAAAAAGTATGAGATTGTATTTCATCTGGAATTGAGGTTTTTTTATAGTATCTTTTGTTTTCTGATTTCAGATGGATAATATTCAATTACTTATTTTCTTGAATTAAAACCTTTCTAACAAATCATCCAATTATTCACTTACTAATTGATAGTGATACTACGATAAAAAATTGAATATTGTAATACAGTAAAAATTACCCATAATAATAAAATATTTTCTTTTATAATATACAGACTGTTAACAAAACTTGAATCTTATGGTACATTAACCATAAAATTATATATTTACTAAATAACAATAATTAAATAAATTAACAAACTATTAAGCTATCTTAATATAAAAAATAGTTTAATTCTCATTTCAGAATCATCTATACACTATGTACACAATGCATAATCTTTTTATAAGAAACAGATAAATATATTTGTGAATAATTTATTAGAAATTTTTATATTCCTTGCAAGAATTATCTAATTTTATAAAATTAATATAAACCTAACCTAAAATTAGCATAACTAATTAATAATTTATCATTTTAAGAAAATACAAAAAGTGTAATCACCTAAAAAGAGAGAATTTCTTCTTTAATAAAATATTTAAATAATTTTTTTTGTAGTAAGGATTAAATCCATTACTATTTAAAATTTTTTAAAAAATTTAACTGTATTATATCTAAACTATATTGCATAAATTTAGCATATAAAATGAAATTGTCTGATAAACAACTTTTAAATAATAAATTTAAAGTATTTGTTTAACAACAACATTTCATTCATAAAGGTTTGAAAATAAAAATTCATGTTTCTTGAATTTGTTGAATTCAAAATGATATATAACTAGTTCTTGACTTTGCAAGTTAATTCATTCTTGGATAATGTTTGTAAATTAATTCTTGATTTATCAGTTCTTAATTTCCTATAGATATAATGTTAAAAACAAAAGTTCCATTCTCGAAAATTTTCATTTTCAAGAATGGAACTAATAACCACCATAATAAAATTAAAGGGGAAAAAAAAAAATCAATAGTTTATGATTAAATAATGATTTATTTAAATTAAAGAAATGAAAACATGGCTTCTATTATTATGATTTGCTTGATTTTAAATAAATCATTTTTATTATATAATAAATGTTAGAGAATTTTTGCTTTTCATTATTATTTATTGATAAATAGAGGAGCTTTTTATAAATATGAATTACTACTATAGGAATAATCCAAAAAGTGTGTTATTTATATATTGTGCCAGTAAAATCATGGATATGCTATTTCCATTTCTCAGTTCACAATTTTGATTTTTTCACATTTCATAGCAAATAATGATTTTTGCTACAAAACTATCACACTATATTATATAGCTATGTAAGTAGTTTGAAATGGATTTTTATGAATATTTATAATTTATGTTCATATTTTTTGATTTTTTCCTAATTCATATTCAAAAAAAGAACTTGTAAAATGAGTACTACTGGTAATTACCAGTAGACATATATAATAAATTGAAAATGTTAGCAATTTTATTAATAAGCAATAAAAATCTAAATGCCAAATAACTAAAAAAAAACTTAATATTTTAATTGATTGTTATAATTTTAAATTGGATTTTTTTTATTATAGTGATCAGTGCCGGCTCTAGAGCTTTCAGCACCCCGAGTGAAAATTTTTGTTGCACCCCTCAAGTCGTTAGTTTTGATGGTAAATCAAATTATGTGTAAAAAATAATTGTGTCTTAATACAATAATAATAAAAAAACAAAAATGTGCCTTAAATATTGGCACCCTGAGCAGGTGCTCCGCTTGATCGTATGTTGAGCCATCCTTATAGTGATGATGATATTAAAGAAATTATATTATTTTTATTTAATTATTATATGGTACTCTATTACTACTAATAACATTTCTCCATCAAAAATATTTTATATGATGTTTAAACTTTACAAAATTTTTTATTTCAATATAAAAGTAACAAAAATTATTTGTAATTTTTATATTAATCTATATTATTTAGAATTTGTAAAGTAAAACAATCTTATTAGAAATTTAAATTCTCTAAATTTTGAAAATAGAAAAATTAATATTTTTCTTATCATATTCTTTTAAACAGTCAACAGTTTATTTATAAATATATTCAGTTGGATAGCAATATGACTTTCATAATAATCTCTTCCATTAAATACTAATGTAATCAACAACATGTAGCTATATTTGCATAAAACTTTGAAACTAAATTTTTTCAAATAAAAACTTTGATCTAAAATTGAAAAATATCTTTAAAATACCAAGTGATATTGTTAACCAGATATCTCTTATAAGCAAAAATATTTGAACAACAATTTGAATATGACTTTTTAATCAGATTCAAATTATCATTCTTCATTTGTATTTGGAAGAAATAATTCTCTCTCTTTAGGTATTACACAATATGAAAAATTTTCACATTTTAGATAACATAATATTTCAGTTTAAAAATATCTAATTTTATACAATTTGAATATAAAAACATATATTTACTTAAAATACTTAAAAATTTGTAACTGTGTATAAAAGCTCTGCATTTCTAAGCATAGTTTTAAGTATTTAAATGCAAAATGAAAATTTATGGAACAAAATGTATCACAGCTACACTGTAAATTCTAAAATTTTTTTCACAAAAAGTGCTCTCTTAAACATCCCAAAATATATCAAAATTTTCTGATGTCAATTTACAAATTGATGTAATGAATTAAAATGATTTTATTAAAAATGTGTTTTTACCAATATAGTATTATTCTTTCATTAATATAGGAAAGAATTCCAATACCAATTATTAAAGCAAGAGCTAATAAAATGTGCTTAATTATTAACCTTGTAAAAGTTTCCTTTGGTTTCTCTTCAGAAAAATCTGATGGGGAAGATTTACTTGTCATTTCCAAAAATTTCTCAATTTTTCCTATGCTTTCATATTCATCATCACTAAATAAAAATATATTGAGTTAAAATTCAAATAAATTACTTTTAAAAAATTAAAATATTACTATTATAAATTAACATACATTTATCATTGTTAATAATTCTAAGTATCTAGATAGCATTATTAAACATACATAGTATTTCCAGGTTATTTCTGGCAAACAACTCTATTATATTATTATATTGCAAAATATTATGAGGGCGGACCCAAAAAAAACCGAACTGAGAGCGCGCTGCCATTCGTAGACATAGTACAAATTTTTAAGTATTTTAAGTAAATATAACTGTGTATAAAAGCTCTGCATTTCTAAGCATAGTTTTAAGTATTTAAATGCAAAATGAAAATTTATGGAACAAAATGTATCACAGCTACACTGTAAATTCTAAAATTTTTTTCACAAAAAGTGCTCTCTTAAACATCCCAAAATATATCAAAATTTTCTGATGTCAATTTACATGTAAGCGCATCCAAAATGGCCCAAAACACTTGAGTCTCGTGTTGATAGGAAGAAAGAATTTCCTGTCGATACTGAGAAGAAAAAAAAAATAGTAGACAAGTGATCCTTGCTCATACTGACCGATATTGAAAGTTAACCAAACTGATTTAATCTAAAAATCAAAATATTCACCTTAAATACTAATTAATATTACTGCGGCGGATATCTGGCAACAAGGACAAAGTTCTACTTTAGACGGAACTTCCACCAGCCGCTAGGAGTCTCCGTGTCTCCGTCCAGACTTCACTTTCTGTCTCGCCCCTTGACGAGTGTGGACGTGTTTACACTACTCTCTACCGTGTCCCCATGTTGTTCTGATCAATTTCTCAATACTTGTATTATATTGTATATAGTCTTAAAATAAAGTAATTATTTTAACTAGCGACTTGAATCTCCACACTGGTGACCCAAAACTTTAAAAAAAAAGTCAATTCATCGCCTGATGGAAACGGATTGTACTACATGGCCCAGACATTGAGCAGGTAAGACTTGATCAGATATCTTCAGTTTGGTCAGGAAACGATGTACGGACAAACATTTCGACTACACCCCTTTCCTTATAACCTTAACGATACATTTTTTTTTTAACCTGTATTGACAATAGTATCATGCAGAACAATGATATGCTTAAACATGACCCGGGACAAATTAACCGAATAGCGCTCAAACTTCCACAATTCTGGCGCAACAACATCCAACTTTGGTTCGTACAAGTGGAAGCTGCATTCGTTTTATCAGGCATCACAGTAGACGAAACAAAATATGCCAGTTTAGTGGCATCCCTTGATACGGATACACTCACGCGTGAGCGATATTATTTTTCAGCCACCAAACGACAGAAAGTATGATACACTAAAGGAACGTCTGATTGCTGAGTTCGAATAGCGCTCAAATTTCCACAATTCTGGTGCAAAAACATCCAACTTTGTTTCATATAAGTGGAAGCTGCATTCGTTTTATCAGGCATCACAGTAGACGAAACAAAATACGCCAGTTTAGTGGCATCCCTTGATACGGATACACTCACGCGTGAGCGATATTATTTTTCAGCCACCAAACGACAGAAAGTATGATACACTAAAGGAACGTCTGATTGCTGAGTTCGCAGAATCAGAGAACAGGCGAGTAAAAAAACTTTTAAGCGAATTGCAACTGGGAGACAGTAAACCCTTATTTCTGCTAAGACAAATGAGGGAGCTTGCCGGAGGAAAACTTTCCAACGAATTTTTTAAAAACCTTTGGATGCAGCAGCTTCCTACACACGTACAGTCTATCTTATCCGCATCTACAGAAGGTCTCTCACATCTAACGATACTTGCCGATAAAATTTGCAAAATTGCCATGGAAAATGCTACAGTGTATGCTACGTCCTTACCAGAACCGCCTACAGTCGCCGTGGTGACCACACAGGCAGATATTGCTGACCTACGCCAACAAGTAGCACAACTCACACGACAAATCGAACGGCTGTCGAGAGAAAGATCCCGCAGTCGGGGAGGCACACGAATACGGCCAAAAGCAGAGTATAAACATCGGGACCATAATAAGATAGAGAGCAATTCAGACACAAAATACTGTTTCTACCATGATTGTTTTGGAATGAATAACTATAAACTTTTACACAATGAAAAAGGTAATGTCCTATCATATAAGAATGTTTCAAAAGAATTCAAGAAACATCAATTCATTTGGTGTTGGCAACATATATTTTGATGGGTTTATTATGTACTTTGGGATTCCAATCCAATGTTGCATTCTAAATAAAGATATTTTATATAGGATAATTATAACAATAATCTAATAAAAGGTATCAATGTTATTTGCTGATATTTTGAAGTATGTGAAACAACTGTTTAACAATATTGATGGTTACAGAATAATTCTCCATGGCATAACATATGTGTAAAATATTTCTTTGAAACAGCAAGTAAAATCCTCTAAAATAGTGTGTCATTGTTATAAATCAATCTGTGTAAAATATATATATACAGGGTGCGCCAGCTAAATCTGGACAAATTTCAAATTGAATTTCCCGATGATTTGTTAAGCATTATTTTTTTTTTTATCACAATCAATTCAAATCCGACAATATCATTATTACGTGATTTGTTAGCTCAGTTGTTAAGCATTATTTTTTTTTTTATCACAATCAATTCAAATCCGACAATATCATTATTAAAATTATTATAACCATATAAAAATATATTTAAGTAAATGATAATTAACATGTAATGAAAACAAATTATTTAATTAATTAAAAATAGACTTGCAACAATTCACTAGTTTTTAGTTTCTTAAAAACGATTTCTAGACGATTATTATTTTAAATTCTTGAACAAAGTGTGATTCTATTATTTGTTTGTGTTACATATTACTTGACACCTGCAAGTAGTGTGATGTCGCAGTTTCGGATTCCATTAGAAGAAAAAAACGTCTATCTGAGATCCTACAGTTCATATAGATATCCTGCTTCTCAAAGTGTGGGTCCTGATCCCAAATGGGGTCGCGTAACAAACTTTGGGGATCGCAAAAATTTTAGCAAATGTTTTAATTCGTATTCCTAGTTTATATACCTCTATAACCAGGATCGCGAAAATATTTTCTCAGGGTAAAAGGGGTCGCCAAATGGAAACGTTTGAGAAGTGCTGATATAGACAATAAATCGGCGAATGCGTGTCACTGTTCGTTCACCATCAAAAGACAAAATCAAATCTTATCAATATAATAATCATTGAATCTATAAGCTGCTAATCAGTATTTACGGGTTCGTTTGTCAAAAAACTCCGAAGTGAGCCCAATTGTCCTTCTGATGAAGATTGATAATTAAAAACTGTTTTCGTGAACAATTCATTTCATTAATGTTAATTTTTTTGTAGCAAATATGGAAAAATATTTATTTTTCCATATTTTTAGTACATTTTAAATGAGTTTTATCTTCATTTTTAATATTTACTATGGTTGTGGGAAGGAGCCAGAATGAATTAATCAATTTTCAATTAAATCCTATGAGGAATCGCGCCTTGGATAACGACAGTTTTGGTTAACGACGATAACCCTGGAACGGATTACCATCGTTAACCAAGGTATCACTGTATGTGATATTCAATGCCTTTGTATATGTGATATGCAATGCCTTTTTCTGGTGACCAGATGATGAACCGCTAATGGCAAACCAATGCTTTATCATTTGGCTATAAGGCAACATATATTTAAATTTTATAAAGGAAACTATATCTTATATTCAGAACATTTTCTAATTCATTTACTATGTTCCAATAACTCATGACATAAGCACTTTCTAGTAGGGAAAAAATTCTAATCCATCTTTTTTAAATATGTTAAATGATTCTTTATCTGAATTGTAGAATTGAGAATCACCTGTTAAAGCCAAAAATATTTTTCTATAATGAATTTTATATATATAATATGTTTATTAGTAAAATTGAGATTTTTCCTACTAGAAAATGTTTGTGTTATGACTTTTATATTCAGATTTGGCAGAATACATCATGTGATTAAATATTTAACAGAAATAAGGAACTTAAATATAATAATTTCAAATTTTAAAATGCTTAATAAATATGTGAAATAAGTTGTGTGATGACAGTACAACAAAAAAGTAATGTGAAATGCCCAAAATATAAAATTGTCAAATCTGAAGTTTTACAATAATCATTTATTGTATATAATTATAAAAACTATTTGATTCAAATAATTAATTTTTAGGAACAATATCTCATTATCAATATAAATTTCAGTTTTGGAATTCATATTTCTAATTTGAAATAAAAAAAATTAGATATATCTATTACATTTGTTTTTTATGATTATTTTATAATACATATTCAGAAGTATATTTTTTTTTATAAAAACCTTCATAAAATTTTCTAAAAGCATTATTGTTAAGAATTCATCTGTAAAGGTCGGTTCCCACTAGAGTCCGTTTCCGTCCATCTCCGTCTGGGAGTCTGTGCAGTAAAGTCCTTACTGAACTGCACAAACTCGGTGCTGACGGACGGAAGAACGGAGACGGATTCGAATTGAATAGACTAGAAGTCTATTCTATCTGTCTTCGTAGAATTCGTCAACCAATCACATTCGAGGAAGGATATCCAAGACGGAGGATATCAAAGGAATTATTTTAGCAATGCAAGAAAATCCTCGTTTATAGGATAAAACAAAAAAATGAATATAGAAACAGTTGTTGCAATTAATTCATATAGTAATTTTCTAATTTTTGAATTTCATGATCGATTTCTTTTTGCAAATATTTTCGACCACTGCTCTGTCACTGTTGATCGTCTTTCTCTCTTTGATCTAAAATACAATAAACTGCCAGTGCTCTGTCACTGAGTTGATCGTCTTTCTCTTTTTGATCTAAAATACAATAAACTGCCAGTCTTAATTATAAGTTCGACGGTCATACATATTAAAGAGACTATTTCCGTTCCTTTATCCTTTGCATATGCTATTAACGCTGCAAAATCGCGGTTTAGTACGACTGTCAATACTAACTAATTACACTAAGCCTAACGGTTCTAGCGACTCTGCAATCCAAATAGGCAAAAAGTAAATTATAATGTAGTTAAATGGCAAAAGCTAAGAATTTGGAGCAATTTATCGCTAATTTTACGTTTTTTATAAAGTCTGATACTCCACAAAAAGTACCGTACATTCAGTTAGTAGTTCTTTAATGTGTTGAATATTATGATTTTTGTAAAAATTAAACATTAATCTATGACGTATGTAATCGATATGGTTCATTATATAATCTGTCCGCCATCGATTTATAGATGAATTAATATACTGTATATAAGACACGTAACAAATGTGAGGCCCGCACGGCCCGCAGAGCCTGCAAAATATCAAACAGCGGTTCTCAACAGGCGGATGGCCTATAAGCGGCGTGGGACGTCTGTAAGGATGAGTGGCGAGAGTTAGGACACAAGGACGGACTCGGAGACAACGTTCGTTAAAACAAACATCTTCCTTTATTGAGGAGAGAGATTTAGTTACATTTAGCAACCGACAATTTACGTCAGAGGACAAATACCTTTATAACTACACAGTTTATTCCCTCGCAGATCTGGCTAACTAGTCCCCTCAGCTGGGTCCGGCTGGGTCTTGGTCTTCCCTGGGCGGCAGTTGAGATAGGCGGCGAAGCTACGGGTCGGTGTCGTTGTCTGACAAACGTTCGCTGGCGATGACGAGAGTCTCTCCCTTTTCTTATATTTCCTCTTTTTC
>AYEL01091239.1:0-105872 GCA_000484575.1 Olivierus martensii
GAAACTCGCAATGCGAATTGAATATCGCGAGGAGTTACTTTTCATTGGGGTTGGTTCTTCGTCTGTTGATTTTGTGTTGTCTGTAGCCAACAATAGTTCGGTTTTTAGTTTATCTCCTAACTTAAAATGCAGAATGAACTAATGCATATCAAAAGAATAGTCGAACTTTTTCAAAATCATATTCTGATTGATTGCCTTAGAGGTATTGCATATAAATTCGAGTTTTAAACGATAATAATGTGCATTTATTATATTAAAATAAAATAAATTAGAATCATTAAAAGCTTGGTGTATTATTTGCAATTTTGTAGCCTATTCATTATCTACAGGGTGGCGAAAAGTCCTGGGGGCAAAATGTCTTGGGGGCGAAACGTTCTCGGGGCGAATTGTCGGAGGCGAAATGCAGGGGGCGAATTTTCCAGACCCCTTAGTACCTTGGTTAACGACGGCGTCAGATAATGATGTACTTGGTTAACGACGAGTGGTTGTAAGAAAAAAATGTCTTGTTTAACGACTCAGACCCTATTTAAAATAGAATTATGAGATCAATGTTCTCTAACTTGAAATATACCGAAATTTATTTCAAAATAAGTTTACTTGAAATTATTTTTATTTTTGAAATGTTCTATTATAATCATTAATATTTAATGAAAAAATGAATGAATATAAAAATAAGTTTATATAGTTCTTAATAAATTACAAATAGTTTATTATTATTATTTGCAAAAGCTAAATGGCATTGAATCTTAAATAAGTAAATAAAACAGCACTAAATAGCAAGTATAAATTTTTCATTGGTATAACGTTTTCGGGCCTTAATATGCCCCTCTTCAGTACCGTACAATAACCACAAAGTTTAAACGAAACATTCCAGAATCCAATTAAAAATTTATACTTGCTATTTAGTGCTGTTTTATTTACTTATTTAAGAATGTAAGCAAGTAGTTTACTTTATTATGGCATTGAATCTATTATGTATTTCATTATATTATTTAGATCACATGTTAATGGAGAGTACATTACACTTTAATATCTGTTTTTTAGGATATGTGCACAGTTTTCATATTTTTACTAAATTATGAAAATTGTGTTAATACATTAATTCATATAGGATATATGTAATATGTTTCTCTAATTGTTTAATGTCAAAATGAATTATTTCCACATATAAAAACAATTTGATATATTGCTTATTAATAAAAAATGGACATGTTGAATAAAATAAGATCATATGTAAGAATTTATTAAAACAATCAATTATAAAATAATATATTGTTGATTATATTATTCACAAATTACATCTTATGTGCTATATAACATATATAGTTCATAAATTTCATTTTTATAATTACATTCTACAGAGAAAATTTTTCCTTTATAATTGTATCATTTCCTATAATATGCTATATTATTATTTGTTTATAAATGTAATAATTATAAGTATTCATTTGTAGAATTCAGATTTAAACAAAAAATATTTAAATTACTATTTGAAATTTTTTAACAATATTAAATATTCTTCATTTAAAACTATTATAATTCATAGAAATAATTTGCCAAAGAAGTTTTTAAAAACGTTTAATAAAATTTTTGTCAGAAAAATTGATCATCATGGATTATTATTTTGAAAAAAAAAGTTTTTCTTTAAGTATTTAATGTAACAAGTGGGCAGTGTTAAGTGTCAAAACTTTTGACATTACAATGCATTATTAGGACTTAATGATTTAGAAAAATTCTAAATTTTATTAAAAATGCTTTAATATTTTTGCTTGATGGTGAGGAATTCCACAAACCAGCTAAAATTATATATAGAGGAAGAGCAACATATTATCATCTATATTTTGGAAAATGAAGGCATGAAACCTATTGAAATTCATTAGAACTTGTTCCATATGATGATGTATGTCAGTCACTCTAGCAAACATGAGTGAAGCAAGATGTTCTGTAACAGAGTGAATTCAACCGAGCAGATACATTTAAATAGTTATGCCTGAAGCAATTGTGAAAGCTAAAGTCATTGTGAGAGAAAACAGTTTTGGAACACCACTTTATCTGTGATGTGCTCCAGTTCCATAGTGTTAGTAAAGTTGATGGCAAGACAGTTAACTCATGAACTAAAAGAGTATTGATCATCAATGTCTGTCAGGAACTTGTGCAACTCCATGAAGCAGGTGATGGCTTCCTAGTATGAATTGTGATTGGAGATGAAACCTGAATCTAATATCACCCAGCCAAGAAACCAAGATAATAAGCAAGAAGAATTGTCATCCATCTTTGCCAATACAAAATATTCTCAGATAGTCATCTGCAAAGAAAGTGATGTTGACTTTCTTTTGGAATGAAATGAATGAGGCCCATTCTTGGAACACTACACATTCAGAGGAAGCACTGTCATCAAATATTCCTAATCTATCCAAATTTTATCCCTAAAGAACTATTTTAGAATTAAACTGTCAAACAAGATTTATTATCTGACATTGTTAGTATGCCACATATTTGGATTGCCTCAGGAATCAAAATATGTGGCATACTAACAATGTGTGAGGAAGTTGACTTTGCCTGTCCTATTTTTATTTTTTTTATGCATTCTATTATTTATTTATCGTTATTTTCCTATATGCTAACATATTATATTTTAGTTTAAAAGTTAACTTACTTCCACCTTCTCCGTCGTAGTTGGCAATCACGTGATACGGAGTCGGAACCCGTATCCGGAAGAGCTATCCCGGTTAATGATGTCATCTTATCTACATAAATTTTACCACTGAAACTGATATGTGAAAATAAGAATGATCCATATCGGTGTTTTGTTCGATATATAAATTAATTGTAAAGATAATGACATGAATGAATTACTCTGTAAACTAATAACTTTGAACTTGTTACGTATAAGTATGTAAATGAGCGAGTGCGGAAGTGTTCGTCACTCGAGTATAAAAGAACGACGCAATCGACAAGTTTTTTGAGGTGCTGAATTTCCAGACGTAGAATTGGTGAAAGTGACAATTGAGTTTCTTGTAAGGATCGACTATTGTTTGAAGTTTGTATCAGAGGTGAAGGTAGTAGAATTTAGTAGTATTTAAGGTTCTTTTTTTTTTGTGAATAATTGGATTGTTGAAATTTGAATTGCATTAAACAAGTTTTGTTGACTAATTACTTGTTGCTTTATTATAGTTTCAATAAAGCATTTGTTAACACTTTTATAAGTGTTTTGAGTCTAATAAATTTATAGTTTTATTATTATTTAACTTGTTTGGAAATTTATTCAATTTATTAGTGAAAGTTCTAACATTGTTTTTGTTCGTTTTACTGCTAACGCTTAATCGGTACTTTTAGTGTATGTTCCGAAATTTGGTTTCGTTTCGTCAGTTAGACGTTACGTTGTTATTGGATTGTTTTATAATTACTTAGCATTAAGTTAGAACTTAGAAAAAAAGACCTGAGCTCAGGCAGAACTCTGGAATTTGCAGAGTCGCTAGCCGTCAGGTTTAGTTGTATAATAATATTGATATTCGTTAAAATTCGTGACTTTTCTGAGCTCAGGCCGAACTCTGGATTGCAGAGTCGCTAGAACCGTTAGGTTAATGATAATTAGATAGTATTGACATTCGCTCTAATCTGCGGATTTGCAAATGCATCAGTAAAATCAAAACAATATGAACTCCTGAGCATTGATGTCTTGTTGCAGAGGATCCATATTGCACATACAATGGTTACTTTCATTGAGGAACTGCATTTTGAATATCTTCCTCATCAATTCCTCACTAAACCTTGTTCCAAGTGATGATCACATTTTTGGACTATTCAGAGGCAATTTGTTGAAAGTCCTTCAGATCAGATAAAGCAATTCAAGAGATAATGTATAGCTATGCATGCATCCAAAAGAATTTTCTTTTTAGAAGGATCGAAACACTAGTTGATGCTGGACTTGTATTGACTGAAATGGAGATTGTATAGTAAAATTACACTTTTATGATACCTGCTTAATAAATAATATGCAAAAAATAAAACTAAGATTTTCATTTGACTCCTTGTATTTTTATGGTTAATCACCTGCTCTTTTACAGATATGTAAAATTTGCCTTTAAAATTGCCTTATAAATTGAAAATATTCTCAAAATTTTGGATAGTTGGATTATTAAAACATTTTACTTATTTAAAAAAAATGTTTCTGGTTTCAAAATAGAGACCATGATTAAATATTTTCATTCTAATTACAAAATTTTTCTAATGCTTTATGCCAGTGCTTCTCAAACTATGGGTCACGAAGTGAAATGCTGGGATCGCAAAAATTAAATTCAAACACATGAATTTCAGTTTATATGTAATATCACAAATGCTCAATATTTAATGTATGACAACATATGTATTTTCAGTTTGTTGATTGTGTTCATCTTAATAAGTATGTAAATGATTTATGTACTTGTTTATGAATTTTCAGTGTAGTTGTTTGATTGTGTTCATCTTAATAAGTGTGTAAATGATTTATGTACTTGTAGTTTTATTTCATATTTAATACCTGGGATCGGGAAAAATGTCATAATGAAAAATGGGGTCATGAATGAAAAAAGTTGGCAAAAAATGTCGTAATGAAAAATGGGGTGATGAATGAAAAAAGTTTGAGAAAAAAATCTCGTAATGAAAAATGGGATCATGAATGAAAAAGTTTGAGATTTGCTGCTCCCTTTATAGATATAAAATTTTATCAAAATAATGGTGAAACATTTTAGTTATAATGATATTTATATGCATGTATATTCTCTCAATGGTGAAGTTACCCATATTTCCATAATTCTAACATGAAATAGTTAAAATAATATGATATTAATTTAATAATATAATTTTGACATCATGTTTTTCTAATATTGAAATAATCATGTTACTACTTATATTTGAAATTTAGATGTCAGATACATGAAGTAAAAGATCCAGCTGTACTTTATGATGAATTAATGAATTTATTAGTTCGTTTAGCTAATCATGGTTTAATTCATGGAGATTTTAATGAATTTAATATAATTTTAAATGAAGATGATTGCCCTACATTGATTGACTTTCCACAAATGATTTCTACATCTCATCCAAATGCAGAATGGTAATTATAATTAAACAAATATTGTATATTGACATTTGATATTGATTTCATTCACTTAATTACAAATTATGAATTTTATTTATTTTCTTTAGGTATTTTGAAAGAGATGTCAATTGTATAAGAGAATTTTTCAAAAAACGTTTCAATTATGAAAGTGTTTTATTTCCAACATTTTCAGATATTGAGTAAGAAAAAGTTAATATTATAATACTAATATACCATATTATTTGCTTTGTGCTATTAATAGATTAAAATATAGTTTATAATAAAATGGAATAGATTATCTTGATAAACAGAAGACAGTTTTTATTAAGATACTAAAATTAATAGCATTTATTTTTCTTAATATTTTTATTATTTAATAATTTTCTATGTTATTTAATGACAACTGTAATTGAATGTAATATACAGACTTTCCACAACTTACCTTGTAAGTTGGGGAAAGTCTTACAAGAATTTTTACCTTTTGTAAGTCAGAGATTCCCTGACTTATAAGAAAAACTTTCTTGTAAGTCATACAACATACTGATCAAAGTGGATAAAGATATAACATAGGGATACTCAGATATAACATTTTTCTCATAATTTCATTATTTATCATATGTACAGTCGGTTTCAAAAAGATGTTTACCTAGGCAGAAAATGTTTTTGCTTCCTTACAATACATACAAACCAATGAGATTAATCAGTTCAGGTGCAAATTTGAGTTTGCAAGGCTTTGGACGATTTTATTTATTTTTTCTAAGCAGCAGGGTTAGGTAGGCTTAATGACAGTATTAATCATTTTATCTGGAAACTGATTTTGATCATTTATTAGGAAAGTTTTAATTTATTATTTTCAAATTAATCTATGTTGTTGCAGTGGTGCCTCGCAATTTCAGTTTTGCAGATTGGTGCATGTGCATGCATGGAATTGTGTGATGTCATTTACTGTTTGTCAGTTCTTTTTGAGCTACTTTGGTGTTTGCCCATATTGTTTGTGTTAATTTTCAATTCTACATTTTTCAGAAAGTAAAAAATTTATAATTATTATTATTTTTTTGAGTGAAATGTAAGGATAGGTTCAAAGAGAACTGACCAGAGGAATAATTCCGAAAAGAAGAACACTTGATCGAGCAAAGAGATGAACAAAAAAATTATAGCTAAAGTGCAGAAAGGTAAAACAATTAAATGTAACTCGAATATGGCATTCCTAGGACAACTGTGGCAATGTTTTGCAACAGAGAGAGAATGTTCCTAGGACAACTGTGGCAATGTTTTCAACAGAGAGAGAAGATTGTGAGTGCTAGGGTGTCTGCTGGAAGACTTCATGTTCCTAGGACAACTGTGGCAATGTTTTCAACAGAGAGAGAAGATTGTGAGTGCTAGGGTGTCTGCTGGAAGACTTCGCAACAGAGAGAGAAGATTATTGAGTGCTTGGGTGCCTGCTGGAAGACTTCATTCCAACATCCAAGGGCTAATAAAGATCGCGGTATCTGCTGGATCAACATCCAAGGGCTAATAAATTGTGTTGTGTATAAAATAGTGTTTTTTGTAATTTAGTGTGTTATACAATAATAAAACACATGTAATATTCTATATAAAATAGTGTATTTTGTAATTTAGTGTGTTATATAATAATAAAACACACATAATAATGTATTTTGGCATTCAAGGATTAATAAATTGTGTGTTGTGTATAAAATAGTGTATTTTGCAATTTAGTGTGTTATACAATAGTAAACACATATAATAAAGTAAATAATTATTATACAATAGCAAACCACATATAATAAAGTAAATAATATAGTGTCTCTCTCTCATCTCACCCGTTAGTGGAGTGGGATGGGACCGATAACGAATTAATCTATTTTACATAGTATTATATGGGAAATATTGTCCCGCAATTCGACAGTTTCTCAATTTGACATTGCTTTGGTGACAGATTACTGTCAAATTGCGAGGCACCACTGTATTACATCTTTGGTGACGGATTAGTGTCAAATTGCAAGGCACCACTGTATTAATTTAGGTAAAATGCAGCACTATAGAGTCGTAACTACATAAGTAATTAAGAGATAAGTTGTCAAAGCACCAAGCGAAGCACTGGCAATAACATAATGGTGACTATAGGAAATATTTTATTTGAAAATGCATTAAGATGTTTTATTTGAAAATGTATACTTCTTTCTGCATTTGTAATAAAATTAAAAACAGTTCCAAACGATTCTCATTGATAAAGTGTTTAATATCTGTTGATTTACCAAACGATATTTTGTTTCCATGAGAACTTTATCATTTGTTTTTAAAAAAGAAAACAAAAATTGAATGTGAGTGTAATAATGAATTTTGCATTATTGTGTCTGTTTTGGTTTTCTATTAATTTTTCTAATAAGAGTTTCTATTTGTGTTGGATAGTCAAATTTATAGTTTATGTTCCACCATGCCAGGGACGTAAGTACGGGTGGGCCTGGGTGGGCCATGGTCCATGCAATGAAAGTTCTGGCCCATGTGTTGGCCCACCCTGAATATATATTCCGAAATGTAAAATTGAAAACTGCAAAAGTTCAATTCCTTATAACCTAAGATTCCACAACCGAATATATTAACCTTTTCCGCTCCAATGCCTTGGTAGCCAAGACAAGCGTGCACCGTCGTCCGCTCCAATGACTGGGTAGCCAAGACAAAATTTAAAACTTAATAACTTCGTAATTTTTGCGTAAATCGAGAAAAAATGGTTAAAATCTCAAATTCTATCATATTTTCCATATTTCTATCGTATTATTCAAAATTAATTTAATTTAATTTTTATTTTACCACGAGTTCATTGCATTTGTGAAATGAGTGAGAAAAAACGTTATAGAAAATGAAAATCGAGTATATTAGTAGAGTGGGAAGATGACTTTTTCATAACAAATCACATGGTAAACTGCTTTGTTTAACGAACATTTTTGTAACTTTTGTGATTTTGGTCGGAAAGTAATATCAAAATTTGGTAATACTTATTTGTATGAAAGTGCATTTTCTAACATGAAAATAGTTAAGAATCGATTCAGAATCTGCCTTAAAAATTCTTCTTTTACATATTGTGTGGATAGCTACAACAGGAATGGATGTAAATATCCAGCCCTTGTAAATGCTGCTGCCCATCCTCATTTAACACATTGAATAGGTACAGTACATACATACTTTTTTTATATTTTTTAACTGTTTATATTTTATAACTTTTTGTTAGCATATTTATTGGATGCAATCTGGTAAATATAATTTTGTAATAAGATTTGTTATATTTATTGGATGCAATCTGGTAAATATAATTTTGTAATAAAGTTTGCTAATCTGGAAATAAAATTGGTTTCCAAAAAGCATTATATTTATGCGTTAGATTTGTTGAGACAACAGCATATCAAGTACCAAAGCCCTTCCCCTTTTTCGTAATTGAGGCCTCCACAGTAACGTATCAAGTATCAAAGCCCCTCCCCTTTTTTGAAATTGTGACCCGCATATCAAATACCAAAGTCCCTCCTCTTTTTGTAATTGCATCCCTTCATATCTCTAGTAAACATGGCTATGGCCCTCGGGTTCATTATAATTGGACAGCCTTAATCTATATTGTCTATGTTATATGAACATTGATACACCAGTCTTCAAGCACTCAAATGCACAATATGGCCAGGTATGGAGATGCTAGTTCCAAACCAACAAATATAAAATTTAATTGTCACTCTGACTGGAGATGAGCATCCAGATGAGTCCCTCACAAGAGCCAAGTAAGAAGGATTAGCTCTTATTTTTTACAATCAAAAAGAGTCATGAAAAGGTTTATGGCTGTCACTTTATGCTCCTCACAGATCACAAATCTCTCTTTTCAATTTTTGGAAATAAAAAGGAAATTCCAGTTCACACAGCTAACAATCTCCAGCACTAGTCAATAATTATACTTAGTTATGACTTCAAAATCATATATCAGAATACCACTTCAATTAGACAAGCAGATGCTCTATCTAGTCTCACATCATCTTAGCAAATTTCAGAGGATGAAATAGTTATTGCTTCTCTTCTGTTTGAGACAGATATAGGAAGAATAATTCATCAACTCTTAAGTTATTTACACAAGAATATTTAATGAGCAATCAAACTGATACTCATCTCTCACAAGTTGGTCAATGTGTCATGTCTGGATAGTCACAATTAAAAACATTGAAATTCATCATGTAAATGACTTAATTAGAACATTTCTATAGATATTGTGAGTCACTCTCAATCAAACAAAAACACTTAGTTTTTGAAGAAAGAATAGTCATCCCAGCATCTCTCCAACCAACAATTCTCAGATTATTTCATCAGGCACATCTAGGAATTTAACACATGAAGATGCTTGCCTGCATCCACAAATTGGCCACCTATAGATCATCAGATCAAAGAGTATATTAAATGATGTATTAAGTCTGTTATAGCAGCAAAATAACCAGTTAATCTACACTCTAATCATGGCCAAAAGCAACAAAATCTTAGTAATGTATTCATATCAATTATGCTGGCTACACAAAGATAATTATGATCTCATCATTGTCAATATCTTATCATTCTCAACATATCCAGAATTCATTATTATAAAATTGATGACATCTGAGACTATTATCAAAGTGCATAATAAACTCTTTGTATGACAAGCACTACCAGAAACAATTGCTAGTGATAATGGCATGCAATTCAGCTGATAATCATTTGCAAAATTCCTCAACAACAACTACAATTCGGAACACACATTCATCACACCATATCATTCTCATTCAAATGGGCATGCACATCCACTCCTTAAATTAAATGGGGAAGGGAATGTTCAATAAATTCTCAACATTTTAATTTGAATTTATCACATAATATAAACAGCCAACTTGATTGAAAATGCTCAGCAGAACTTTCCCTGGATTGAAAGCTCCATACTATTTTTAGATTTATTCAAACTACCAGTATCTCTATCAACTAGAAAAATAGGAAGATGGCATGGAAGTTTAATCTCACGCATGTTGCTTGCCATCACAATTTCAAAACTGAAGACTAAGTATTTGCTAGGCACAATCATTCCCAATCCTGGCTCCCTGGTTGATCATGAACACTTATGGCATGATATTTTTTATCAATGGATCAATATAATGATTTCATGTCAATTCTCTTTGATGATGCATTTTGAAAGAAGAATCCAAGGACCCATACTCAGTAATTGTAGATACATTTAATTTACTAGAGTAACCTTCCTTGCAAATGTCAAGACTCCCTCATAGTTTCATCAAAAGAATGACATGTATGCTTTCAACTTCCTGAAGTGCAACAGCTGGAATAACTGAAGTGAAACTGCATTGATCTCAGTGGACACTGAAAAAGAAAAAACTATTCTAAATCAATTCATATTCAAAATCTTATCATTCACTATTCCCTCCTCCAGTATTTTTCTCTCTTTCACCTTTTTATTTTATTTTTTTCCTGAAAAAATGAAATTATTATATAACTACATGTTTTGTGTTTTATGACCATGTTTTATTTGTTAAGAGATCAACAGTCAGTCAGTTTCATGAATTTATTCTCTTTCTCTTATCATCAGATCAGATTACTGGGAGTGATCCAAAAGGTCAGAATAGCAGAAGTCCAGGAGTGGTGGATGCAAGTGGCTGATTAAGGAATTGCTTGAGTGCTTTCCTCATATAAGGATGTATTTTATCAACCACAAATAAATGCTTTAAAGTAAAAAGATGTTCACTTCTTGTCTGTCTTATTATCAAACAATCTTTAGAAACACAACACATTCCATATTGTGTTGGAAGAATTTGAACAGTAAATTATATTTTTATGTTTGAAATTGAAAGTATTCATTTAAGTTGCTATTATATAGCAAGAAATATATTTTGCTGTACTGTGTAATACTATTGTTACTTTAATTTTAATACTATTATTTATTTCAACATATGCATAATATATTTTATATTTCATCTGAAACAGAAATTTGCAAATTTTGATAGATACAAGGTTGTTCAATAAGTTCGCGGAGCGCCATCTATTAGTCAAAATTAGAACTATACTGTACAATGTGTATAATGATTGAATTATATGATAAATAAAAGAAAATCTGTATTTCATCAATATATTTGAAATAAAATATAATCCAGCAAAACTTACCTTGAAAGATATCACTTTTTAACAATGAACATAAATTTTCTGAAGTTTCTTTCTTTTGTGGATTGATATCACAAGAATCCTTAGTATCAATATTCTGTAATTCTTCAGTACATAAAGAATCTGTTTTCCATTTTGCAGCAAATTTATTCACATCAATTTCTATATTTCCATCTGGAGTTAAAAAATCATCCTTTTGATTGCTGTTGAATGTTCCACATAATCCTTTGAGAGAATTACGTAATGATGCATTAGCATCAACATATACACGATTTTTGCCATCCCATATCAATGTTATAAGATTTAATATATCCAGCTAAATTTAAAACATTATAATCAATTTCATAATTTAATTATTATTTTATGATACTCACTTAGTAAATCATTTTTAGCTAATTGATTAAATATTGGTGCTCCTCGAATTATGAACATTCTAGTTACAAACATTCATATTTATGAACATGAAATTTTATCTTCAAATTTCATGAATTTTCAAAAATCCTTTAGTAATTTTAAACAATATGATAGTAGGATATTCTAGCAACCAATATTATGTAAAATTACACAATTAGTTAACATATTATGATAGTATTTCATTATTGTAGCAACTACACCAAAAGCTCTTTCTTTATACTCTTTTTTGTTTTTCTTTTGTATGGTAAGCTTGGTGGCTAAATTTTGATTGCCCCTTTCTTGATATTAATCACAAGAGGTAAAAGTAAATATCATTAAGTAAAAGTACATGTAAAAGTACTATCATTAGTGAGAGTAATAATTCTATACTTTTCTTTATTGACTTTTTTGGGTTTTATTTTCATTGTATTAATAATAAAATTTTTAAAAGTGTTTCTTAAATTTATTGTTCCAAAATTACAATGCATCGTTTATGCTGTAGCATTTTATAAGCTGACAAATATTATGTTATATATATATATGCACACATACTAAATGAAACAGCATTAAACAAGGTCATCTTAGCCCATAAATAATGGAGATTGGTGAAACAGGACATTGAATAAAAAATATATATACATATTTTTTATTTTATTTTGTAACATGTATTTTTGTATTATATTAATTATAGAAATTTTTTATTGTTAATATCAATTTGTATTCATAAATCATTCATGAAAATCAAAAATATTCCAGTAAGTAATTTATGTTTGTGATGAGAAAGGATCTTCCTCATTTGACACTTTTTGTTTTTTCATTAAGAAGTCATCTAACGTTGCCTTTTCCTCTTTCGTTCAGCAAGCAATTATCGATAGCAAGACATCCATCCATAACACTTCGTCTTGCCTTTGAACTTCTATCAAAATTTGAATCATTTTTGTATAAACTGATCCATAATTTCTGTAATAATGCTAAATTAAGGTTAAAACTAAAATGGGATAATTGTTATTTTATTACTGTAAAATAGTGGTGATGACTATCATAAATATGAACTGTGATCACAGCAGACTTTTGTATGTACTGCACTGCACTGATATCAAACACACTACAAGAAGGCATAGAAGTATCAAAGCAATAAATTTGTGTGATTTCAGATTTATGTGAGTATAACAATCTGACCACGCCAAAGTGAACAATAAAAAATATAGAATTTGAAAAAACTGCATTAAACAGAGCAGCATTAAGCAGAGTTTTATAGTATTTAGAAAATTCTCTTATATTAAACAGGCAGTGGTAAACATACTATGCATTGTAGTGAATTTTGCCACAGTAATTAAATATTCAGGTGCATATTGTAAATTGCATTATATTGAATCCTGCAGTATCTCACGATGAAAGATCTATCAAAAATCATTACATTATGATTGGATATTTATATTCAAATCTCTGAAATAAGATCTTTCTAATTGAACCACTTAATAATATATATTACATAACATATATGCAATGATAATATGAATGTAAGATTATACACTGTCTGTTACAGTGCATCACATTGTGTCTGCTGTGAGCTGCCACTAGTATTGAAGAACAGTAGTTAGATCTAGCAGTTAGATATATGTTTTGCTAGAATTATTTGATTTTAGGAGTTACTATCTTGAACAATTATTACATTCTTGGATAAGAATTATACTCCGTCTCTCTCTCAACTGATAGTGACGTTACGAGATCTTTGGTTGTAACTATCCACTTCAAAAAATAAATCGCAGAATTATTTCCTTTAAATAGGTTTTAATTTCAATCAAGTACAGTAGTTTTTTATAGTTGTAAATAATTTCAGTAATGTACTGGTGACAATCACCTATATAGATCTATCTGGTGACAATCACCAGATAGATCTATATATCTACTAGGTCTATATATCTAGTAGCGATCGTCTGTTAACGAGATTACCATATTTGATAAAATGGCTTCTTACTCGAACGCGAGAAATAACGTGAGAGGAAAGTGAGATGCCTGAAAATTATTCTAAATTCTTGCAGTAATGTTTCACATATCAAAGAGTTATGAAATTGCAACATCGTAACGTATTTAAAAATGTGATTGACTGTTCTGTTGATTTTTAAAATAACATGATTCAACTTTGCTGTTTAAACATACTTCTGAGAATTATTGCATTTTCTTAATAATAATGCATTTATTAATAAATTAACTCATATCATCATTGAAGTGCTTAAAATTGCTATCTACTTTTCATTGTGATAAATAATTAGATGAAATTTACATATCTTTACACATGGCTGACTTTTCTTTCAATAAAAATCACCTATAATGTTTTCTATATAACTGACAGGTTCATCTGTTAGGGTTAACAGATGAACCTGTTAATAGGTAAGTGATTATTACTATTGTATTAATATCAGCAAAATTGCACGATATGCTCACTTGTTAAAACTCCTAAGTCCATTGACTTAGGAATTTTAACAAGTTTGTCATTTAATAGATTTAAAAATTCATGCTATCTACAACTGCTTAAAATGCAAATGTGGTTTCAGTAGTGTTATAGCAACTGTTAGTGTTCTACATCATTCTATCAAGCAATACAGAAACTGTCCACAAAATTATCAGAATTTCGCTTTGTTGTCATTTCCTTTTGATTAATACTTTAAGGTAATTATTTTCATCAAGTATACTGTTTATCCTTTGGTCAATTTATCTGCAAATAATTCAGTATTTGTTAAACATTGTTTTTAATATATTTTCTGAGTTGGGAAAATGTTGAGAAAGGGGAGCTGTGAAATGCAGAAAATACTATAATTTAATTGAATACAAAATATTAATGCCATATTCAATTTCATTTCTTTTTCTCCAAGTAATGGAATCTTAATAAAATTCTTAATTCCTCTGAGATAATTCATAATTCTATCAAGCACAAATTAATAATTATTTTTAATTTATGCTACAGTGGCACCATCTGTTGGATTAATAATTAATTATTTAAATTTAGGCTAAGGTCTAGTTATGTTCTGTTATATCAATTATTAAATAACAGATGGTGAATACATCATCTGCTATTTAATAATTGAACTTTAATTTTACTAATTTCCCAAAATTAAAAATTTGCCTTGGCCTGGAGTTAAGCCAAGAACATTGGGTTAACATCAGGACGCCTTACCAGTTAGACTACCAAGACATCAACAGATTTTCAATTTCGGGATGTATATAATTTAGATATTATCGGACTTACGCCGATAGATGCATTCCCAAATGGGCTTATCATTATATTATCTCAATCATAAATGTTGATTTATGATTGAGATAATATATATTTATTAACAGTATTCTCCCAAATTGTCTTGCTAGGTTAGTGAATAGAGAGGTGGATTAAGGTGTAGGATAATGCCAATTCTAATTCTAGTGCAATTAAAAAAATTTTTTCTTAAAATTAGACACTGAAGATCTAAGGAGAAGATGCATAGCAAGAGCATGGAATTTTGCAAAAAAAAAAATAAAAAAAAAATAAAGAGAAGACAAAAAAAAACAAAAAGAGAAAAATTGAACACATTATAACAGTTCTGGTCATGTAGTATTGTCCAGCCAACACAACACAATAGCAACAGGTAGTCTACAATCTTACCATGTAATTGGTATCTCTAAGTCAGTGTAGATTTTGAGTAATGAACTTTTTGAGTTACAAACAAAAGTAATAAATGCATTATGTTTGTAACTAGAAGATCAACTGCATTTAATGGCATCCATTTGCCTAAAAAGTTTTATCGGTTAAAGCACTTGTAAATAATAAAATTTTATGTGATTTATGTTTACAGAAAATAAGTGTGTTAAATAATAATTGACAAACCTGATAATTTCTTGAGTTTTCCGTAATTTTAGAGGAGATGCTGTTTCTGCTGATATTCCAGAATCTGCACTATTTCTTCGCTTTCTTAATTTTCCATTTCTTTATTAAAGAGAAAAATCCTTATAAATTTAGTTATTTCTCCAATAATTTAAGTTTAAAATAATTATTAGAAACAACAACACAAAATTAAATCATTATATATAATTTATATAGCAAACAATTTGATTGATTTTATAAAAATTAAAACAGTAAAAACATTAAACTCTAATGCATAGCTAAACTGATTCTATTATTTTTTTACAAAAAGTAATAGTATTCATGTTACATATATCATAAATAGCTAAACTGATTCTAACTATTATAGAGGGCATTTTCAAAATATTTGTTTACAGTACATAAATTATTGTTTTGGAATAATTAACATAGTAACCTCTTTTTGAAGCTCTAATCAGTGGCACTGAGACGGCGGGGAAGAGGGGACAAATTCTCTGGGCCCGTAGAAGATTGAAGGGCCCTGGCCGCTTCCTAACAATAAGAATTTATTATATATATGGGAAGAGGGGACAAATTCCCTGGGCCCGTAGGAGATTGAAGGGCTCTCGCTGCTTCCTAACAATAAAAATTTATTATATATATGAGCCCAAAACCTGGTTCGTATTGGGGCCCGGGATTTCTCTCGGCACCACTGGCTCTAATAGTGAGAATTTCTTATTTTTGTGGACATTGATGACAAAAAAATTTGAGCCAGAATAAAAAATGCTGATGCTATATTAAAGTTTTTTCATAATTCTGTAATACAGATATACCCCACTTAACATATACTCATTTAATGTATTTTTGCTGTAACACACAATTTTATTATGCATCCCTATTATAATGTACTGGTGCCAATATCTAAAATTTCCATCATTCCAAAAGTGACAACAGAGTGCAATCTAAAATGGCAGAAGACATGCAATACAGTATATGCTGGATGATAATTCAATTTCCATTAGATTGCACTCTGTTGTCACAACAGAGTGCAATCTAAAATGGCAGAAGACATGCAATACAGTATATGCTGGATGATAATTTGGTTTTTATATTTTATTAATTTTGTGAAAAATACAAGTTGTTACTATATTTCATGATTTTTTTTCACTTTTCATAACAACTTTGAAATCTAAATGGATTTAAATTGATGTCAAAACTAACTTTTCATTGTATAATTTGAAAAAACAAATTATTATTATTATATTGATTGGGAATAACAACAATAGTTGGGATTTTTGTAACAGCAATCATTATTCAAAGCAAACAAGATATAAGAAAGTAAAATCAAAATAAAATATTTAAAAGAGGTTTCATTGCAATTAATGATGTGGGGAATGCATCCATTGTCTAACTATCATTGGGAGCACAAATCTTATGAACCAGACAAATGCATTATAATTATCAATATTTTTTTATTTATTAGCAAATAAATGATTTATTAACCATCAAAGATTATGCAAACTTTATTGCAAATATTAGAGATCACCATGCCTACATTATACAGTAATCCTCAACATGTCCATCTGTCAGCATATTATTCTTTTTAAACAGCAGCACATATTTATACAAAACACACACATATTGTAAAAAATAATATTTTGTATTATATAAATCTAAAATAGAAAATAATTATCAGGTGTGGTCAAAATTCATGTCATTATGTGCTACACAGGAAAATCTCAAATACTTCAAAGCTGCAATTAGCTTCTCAGTCAATGAGTGCCATATCAGTAATATTTTGTATTATATAAATCTAAAATAGAAAATAATTGTCAGGTGTGGTCAAAATTCATGTCATTATGTGCTACACAGAAAATCTCAAATACTTCAAAGCTGCAATTAGCTTCTCAGTCAATGAGTGCCATATCAGTTTTTTAGGTAATCTAAACAATGATTTCAAAAATTATTATATATTTCACATGTATTTATTACTTTTTATAATAAATGAACAAATTACAAACATATCATTTTTTTAAATTAAATAGGTATTTGTTTTCATGGTAGAGAGCCACACTGAAGGCACCAAAAGAGCTGCAATTTTGCCACTGTGATAATATGTTATATACATTACCACAGTATATATTAGTTTAACATTTAATATTCTGCTTGAATGAATTTTCAATTATACTAGCCATCTTCAACGTTATGTCACGCATTTAAAAATGACGAAAGTGCACAATTTAAGAGCATTGCACATGCGTAACATACAGCACTAACATCCGCATTCCTAAATTGAAATGTCAACTTATCACATGGCACAGTTTGAATGGGTTTCATTTGACATGCCACATATATATATATATATATTACATAATTTTTATTAGATTGGTCACTCAAAGGTGCTCCCTTTGCTTTGATGTAGTTTGTAATTTCTCTGGCCCTTTATACTTATAGTGTTTCTTTCAACTTTCAGGTTCACACCAGTCTGTTTTTTGTCTATATCCCTCTCAACTTCAGTGATTTAAGCTCACATTTTATAGTTTTCTAATTCTTCACAATTCACATTTATATTTCAGGTTTTTATTTTAGTTCTTTAATTATTATTATTATTATTATTTAAATCAAAAAAATAAAGAAAAAATAAAATAAAAAAAATTAAAATTTATAGGATTAAGTAGTGCAAGAGACGGGTGTGAATGTTACTTTGTGTTATAAATGCATGAATGATTATAAAACTTCCATGCAATCTATTAAGTAGTGCAAGAGATGGTGTGAATGTTACTTTGTGTTATAAATGCATGAATGATTATAAAACTTCCATGCAATCTATCTTCTCTGGTGTATTGCAACAACTGTTCTCTATCAAAATTCTTTCTTAGAAATTATTTAAATACAATTTCCATTTTTACTTTTGACCATTAACAATGGATGAGATATACTTTCTTGTGGTGATAGATAGGAAGATTAGAATTAGTTATTGTTATTGTTTCTTCCTCTGAGTGAATGTCATATGTTATACATATTTATTTGTAAGTTAACATAGAACTTACAACTAAATATTAGTCAGATAATTTAAAACTAACATAGTTAAGTTTTAACTTAATCATTGGCACTATTTAGGCTGAGTTAGAATTATTTATTGAATAAATATTTGGAATTGCATTACAATTTGTTCCCTAAGTTAGTTCCCTTAGTACTCTGAGTGAAAAAATAACCAAAATTTTGCCACCAAGCCTGCTATACACAAAAAAAATTCATCTATTGATTTACACAAACTCTCCAAAAAGAAATTTCTCTCATTCCCAGAGAAGGATGGATTCTTTAGATTGTCAACACTGCTTCACACACTTTTAGCTCCAATTTTGACCATATGCTGTAATCTAGTGGATTCAGGTCAGAAATGCAGCAGGCCATTCTTTACTGGGGATGAAATTAGAAATGTACTGAGTTCTGGATAATTAGAAATGTTCACCTTTCGGTAACTAGCCTTGTGTGATGGAGAGTCTTGTGGAAAGATTAGTTAGTATGGTTGAAAAAACCAGTGTTCGGTGGCTTTACAATCAGTTCTAGAATTTCTTATATGTAGTTCTTTGCATTCACTTTCACTCTCTGCAGTACAAAATGCAACTTTGCCTTTCAATTCAAATTGATTCCACACTATATCATTAATGAAGCTGGATTCTGAGTCCTGGTATTTTTTCCAAACCTCTGGGAGATCTCTTTTCTTGACTTAGCATAAATGTAGTCATTTTGTTTATTAAACTTTTGCTCAACAGTGAAGATATCCTCATCAGTGAGAAGAATGTTTCTGTAGCAATCATTAATGTAATGCTTCAATAATGCCTAACTTCTCTCGACTCAATTCTTCTTTTGTTTAACACTTAAAAAAATGGCATGTTCCTTGCTTTAAAGCTTTAAATTTAAGTACTTATCTCTTAATTTAAATTTAAGGCCCTCCAAACTGTTGACTTTGATATGTTAATTTGCAAAGTCAATTTCTTTTGGCTGAAGCAGGATTTCACTGAATTCATGCATACTTTAAATTTAAGTACTTATCTCTTAATTTAAATTTAAGGTCCTCCAAACTGTTGACTTTGAAATGTTAATTTGCAAAGTCAATTTCTTTTGGCTGAAGCAGGATTTCACTGAATTCATGCATGTAGAGATTGATTGTCTTTGGCATTCTTTTCATTTTCAGCCTACCAGATCTTTTTCTGTCCAACACTGCCTGTTTCATATACCTACTTACATCATCATATATTGTGTATCTTCCAATTCTAGTACTTTTTAGTAACTTAAAAAATTTCACTTGATGTCTTTCCTATTAAATGTAGCTGCAAAAATTGCATTCCTATAAGAGTGTTTTCACATTTTTGTTATATTGAAGATTCTGGAGAAAATTTTTATTTACAAGAAATTAACACAGCAATGAAGGCATATGCATAGGTAGCTGCATATTTTCCATTTTCTTGGTATTTAGTGCTTATGTGGATTTTGAGGGAATTTCTGTTCATACTAGATATATAATATGCCAATAAAACCAGAAGGTGTGCAAAGCTACTTCCACTTCTCAGCTGCCATTATGATTTCTCTGATTTTGAAAATTTTGATTGTTTTTTATTTTGATAGATGGAAGTTTTGCTACAAATCCAGTTGTACTTGTATGTGGCTTGAAATTCCTTTCTGTGAATGTTTAGCATTTATTTAATACAATTAATATTCATATTTTTGATTTTATTATTATTCATATTTAAGAAAAATTTTCAAACTCAGAAACTTATAAATCAAAACCTATTTGTATAATTGAAATATCATTTCTCTGAATCAAATTTTTACATAATTCATAATTATAGATTTTTATGAATTACAGTGAAACCCTGATTTTGAAACTTTTCGGGGACTGGCCCAAAAAGTCGAACGAGCCGGGAAAACGCACGAAAGAAACCTATTTGTATAATTGAAATATCATTTCTCTGAATCAAACTTTTACATAATTCATAATTATAGATTTTCATTAATTATTGAATCAATAAAATAAAAGGAAAATTAAAAACTTCATATAATGAATTTCCATTCCTTTAGAATACTGTTTAATTTCTGCATTATTTTTCCTTGTCATGAGGAGATGATATATTCTTATAGTAAGTCACACAGATAAAATTATCACTATTTTATTAAAATATACTTATTTGTATGATATTTATGATGTTTTTTCTATGTTTACAGATTGATTACTGAAGTTGTCAGTCTATTAATAAGGCCGGTGTCACACTATGTGATTTCTACACGATTTTAACGTATGCGAATCGGATGCGACAAGAATCGGATGAAAATCGTGTAATGTGATATTACTTACGACTGCTATACAACAATGAAGCGATCATGAAGCGACACGATTTTTATTTTGGTCACTGTCCGAATTTTAAACGATTCGTCGCATACGATAACCAATCAATATTAAGCTCGAATATCACGACTTACACGTAACAAAATTGACGTAACTTTTCGAAAACGAAAGCACCTGGTGGTAGGCATCTTGACAGATATTCTAAATTCAACCAGAGGAGATAAAATTGTAAACTAATCTGTGAGAAATGGCATGGTCACCTGTTATAGTTTCCAGTTTCATTGAAATGTATTGTGAGGAAAAGCATTTGTGAGATCACAATGATATAAATTATTTTAAAAGCTACAGAGAAACAACTTTACAAAAAGTAGCAGAGAAGCTTGGAGAAAATTTTACAGGTAAGTTTTACTTTCTTCTCAAAAACTAAAACGAAAATTTTGATAGATGGAATTTTTGCTACAAATCCAGTTGTACTTGTATGTGGCTTAAAATTCCTTTCTGTGAATGTTTAGCATTTATTTAATACAATTAATATTCATATTTTTGATTTATATATATATATTTATATATATTTATCAAATATGGAAAACATTAGCTAGTTTTTGAAAATAAAAAAACTTTTTATACTGCGGTAATGTGCTTTTTTGGTCGTTTACGTTTTTGAATAGCTGAAGAGGGCATTCAAATGCCGAAAACGTTACTCATTAAATAGTTTTACTAAAAATACGTGATAGTTTGGTCTGCTCATTAGTGCTAAAGAAACGAATTAAAGTTTAATCCCTGTTACAGCAGTAAGAAAAGAAAAAAGAAAAACTTTTCAGTATCTTTATAATTTATATACTGGTAAATATTTTTAACCAATGTGACAACTAGGTCCCAAATTAAAATAAAAAAGAATCTAAACTAGCTTACAGGACCTTAAAATAAAATTAAAGATGCAGAAGTGATTTTGGGCTGGACTGCCCCTCTTTAGCTGCAAGTGGGCGTTAACAGAGAACCTAACAGAGAATGGGACATCTGTAAAAACAAGTGTAAATTGTAATTAAAACCCCAACTGTTAGGATAATGGTAAAAACAAACAGGTTGTGACATGAGATAAAATGTTCGACAAAAAGAGGGGGACGGAAATAGGGCAATAATAGAAAAAAGTTTACGTTTGTGCACTTAAATACTATAGTTATGTTGATTAAATAAGTACTCCCAAGCACTGAGTATAGAGTCATTTTTCTAGAATTGATTAGATTTTTATCATTACTACAGAGGTAAAAGTTCTAAACTTCTCTGAGAGTTAGACCTCAATTTGTTAGAATGTAGCAAATTGATGATTTTAGTATTGTCCCATATAATAGATCTGTCCTTTAAGTAGGCCGCTTGCATCAGAGCCATGTTTTCCTTGTTGTTTCTTATGTTGTATAAGTGCTGTTGCATATGTTATCTCAGGCATCATCTGGTTATTCCGATGAAGTAGCTTATTGCACCGGTAACAGAGTGTAAGTGATATTTTACAAAACTAAATGTTAAATATTATGATGGCTAAACAAAAGTAAAATGAATTTTTTAATTCTGCATAAATAAATTATCACAAAAATCTGCAATAAATTATTGTTTATAATAACTTATCATATATATTGATGAATAAATTAAAATATACTATGTAATATTAAAACATTCATGAACTTTTCAGACAATCCAATAATAAACTTTTAAAAAAACAAATATGCATCATTTAACATAAATATCCATATATTAATAGAAAACTGAAAGCAATGATTAATCAACTTTTTGAAATTTTATGAGTTAATCAACTCTGGTTTGTAATATTTCAATTTAAATTATCAGTAACTAATTTATTCTAAATATATATGTTTAAAATATTTTTAATAAAATATTTAAATTAAAAAACAATAAATTATATAAAATTTGACTATATATATTACCATCAATGAAGTTCCACGCATTATATTAACATCTTTGTTAGAAAATGGAAAATCATTTATATCCTTTCCATTTACAGAAACCTTTCAAGATATAAAAATAATTTTATATTCATTTAATAAAATAATAATAATGATGATAATAAATTTTTATATAATTCTCATGTAATTCTTTTTTTTTATTTTTCTTAAATAATTAAAGTGAATCTTGTTCTAACCTGAAATCCATGTTTAAAGATAACTTTTGTATTTTTATAATTGATAGTTAATGATTTTGTGCAAGAAGCTTTATCACCATAAGGAGCATCATTTTTAGTCAGTAGACCTGAAGTTTGGCAATTTTCATTATTTTGAATAATACTAAAATTAACATTGTGCACTAAATAGTATGAGCAAGTTCCCATAAATTCATATTTTGTTTCATCAAAAGTTGTATAATGAGGATCTCCAGCTGATATGCATCTTGCTTCACATTTTTTTTCTGTGCATTTCCAATTTCCTCCTTGACATTCACTGTATTAAAATATTAAGTAATAATACAAAATAAATTATTATTAAAACTTAATGTTTCAATTTAAAAATAAGAAAAACAAAGCATTTCCAGAAATAAAAAAAATCTTATAAAGTACATAAGATAGTAAAATTGCATTTAAATTAGACTTTTGCAAATCAAAGATTTAATGGAGATATTCAAATAGAATCTGAAATGCCAAATTAATACTTTGATAATTTAACAGAAATTTTAATAATTAGAAAATAATTTATACTAATGCTAATAATGTTGAGATAATGCTAACATTAGTATAAATTATTTTTAATTATTAAAATTTCTGTTCAGGGATTAATTTAAGTAAATTTACTTCAATTATTTGTCTTTTTGCCCTTTTGGCTATTCCGTTTTGGGCTGGTGTATATGGAGCAGTTAATTGGTGTCTAATACCTTTCCTGCTAACATACTCCTGGAAGGTTTGGTTTATAAATTCAGCTCCATTATCCGATCTAACCTGTTTGACCCTTCTGTTTGTCATGTTCTCCATATTTTCTAGGATTTCTTTCAGGATATCGGGGGTGTCCGACTTGGATCTCAGAACTCTTGTAAATATCTTTCTAGAGAAATCGTCCACTATAGTCAATATGTATCTTGCTCCTCTATATTTAACAAAAAATTTCCAATAAAATACTAATCATTTATATTAAAAGAATATATTATTTGAAAATGGATCAGATGTAATCACTTAACTGATTAAACAGTTATATTGTTTCATAAAGAAGAACATCAATTACAGATATCAATATATATATTTTGCATAATTGTTCATAAAAGGATTATCCAAAAAGTTTTGAAAGACTCTCTGGTGTTAATTTGAAATATCCTCCTCACTGTAGCAGCAGCCATGAAAATAATTAATTTCCTAGAACATGTACAGTTAGCTGGCCCTCAAAATTCCATCATATGCTGATATGCATTTTAAATAAAGGAATGTTGTTGAATTTTTTATGAAAAAGGAATCAATAACAAGCATTTGCACATGATTAAGAAATGTATATAGAGACAGTGCTGTTGATAAAAGTTCTGTTAGTCATTGGGCTTCAAGAGTTATAAGAAATGCCAAGCTGAGCCCAGTGACATACTTTTCTCTGACTAGTCAACAAAGGTCATTTTGGCATTGCTTCAATGTGTTGACAAATTCTTTTAACAAGATGTCAGTTTATAACCATAGAGATTGCAAATGTGCTCTCAGTATCTAAAAGTATTGTTGAAATCCTCCTTCATCATAATAATATGTAACCATACACAAGTTTAAAAATACAAGAAGTAATTACAAAACTCAATTTGACTATTCTTCCCACTTAACCTATAGTTTAGATCTTACTTTCTCAAATTTCTGCTTCTTTGGTCCCTCAAAGTTTGATAGTGATTATAAAAGTATTGAAGAAATAAATGTAAATGTAAGATTTAGATTGGTACAAGAAATGGACATATACTCTTGTTTCTTGCTAGCACAAGACTATTGAAGTTGGCAAATTTTATGTAGAAAATGAATATAGTAAAATACATTTAATTGTCCTATGAATATGTTTAAACAGTTATGTAATAAATTACTAACAATAAAAAATGGCATCGAAAAATTTTTTTGGACAATCTTTATAGATGGTTATAGATGAGAGTTCTCTTCAATTCTCTAGTTTAATTTTATATTTATATTTTTATTAGTACCAATATATTCTAAAGATAATTGCTCCAGGATAGTTTATCAACCCTCTTTAATTTTTTATGTAATATTTCTCATATTACAAGACATACAGCTCTATTAGCAAGTATAAAGTTATTTATTATGATATAACGTTTTTGGATCCTTTCACGATCCCTCTTCAGTACCATTCATTTAACTATACACCATATTTAAAAGGAACATTATAAAATAGAATATACATCTTTCAAAAACGCGATAACAGATGATTCTGTTATTGCGTTTTTGAAAGATGTATATTCTATTTTATAATGTTCCTTTTAAATATGGTGTATAGTTAAATGAATGGTACTGAAGAGGGATCGTGAAAAGATCCTAAAACGTTATATCATAATAAATAACTTTATACTTGCTAATAGAGCTGTATGTCTTGTAATTAGTTTAAAGCAAGTAGTTTCATGTAATATTATATTTCTCATATATTACAAAATACCTTATTATAATTGTTATGGGAGAAATAATATGCCAGATTAACGTTTTAATTTTTTTTATAAAGTGTAGATAATCATAAAATTATTAAGTATATAAATTTTGAAATTAAAATTTGCAATACTGTAATTTTGATGATGCAGGTTTTCCCTCTTTCAACACATCCATATGGATGTCGGGTTATACAAAGGATTTTGGAGCATTGTGTCAGTGAACAAACTTCTCCAGTTCTGAGTGAAATACATCAGCATACTGAAGAACTAGTTCAAGATCAGTATGGTAATTATGTTGTCCAGCATGTATTGGAAAGAGGTTGTCAAGAAGATAAAAGTAAAATAGTAGCTGTTGTTCGGGGCAAAGTTTTACAATTATCTCAACATAAATTTGCCAGGTATAAATTTAAAATTTCTTAAGTAATAGTAATTAAGATAAGTAAAATTAATTAAACCACAAATAATTTAATAAAATTAATATATTAAATTATTTAATATTTAAATAGCAATGTTGTGGAGAAATGTGTTACTTATGCCTCCAGAAATGAACGGAATATGCTGATTGAAGAAGTATCTACTTTAAATGATGGGTGAGCTTTTAATATTTGAATTCAAATTGAGTAAATATCAAATATGTTCATGTATATTTGAAAATTTGAATTAAAATGAAGAAATATTTTCAGTCGTATTTGTAATATTACTATGATATTTCTTGAATGATGATTCTACATTAATTCCATAAAAATTTTTTATTTTAGCATAATTGAATGGCTTTAGAACTGCCATGTACTGACATCGCACTTTCAAGCACAAAAAACAACTGAATTTTCTGTTTCTAAGCTGTACAATAATTTGCCAGTGGATTTGTGGCAGAGAGGAATTAATTGGGATTCATGGCAGTGTGCATCAAGGCAGATATTGCCTTATTTCTAGCAACATTACAATTATTCTGCATTTTATATCCAATTAATTAGGAGTAATTCTAGAAGTTTCTATTGAATTTAATTAGATACTCCACTGGGACTTTTCACCAGGGGCATTGAGAGATGTCACTGGGCCTAGAGAAAAATTTACATGGGCTCCAAGTAATTTTAAAGTTATAACTTTTGGGCAATTTATTATTCCGCTTCAGACTCTAATTTTCAACACCATCTTTCTATAATTAGCATGTAAAACAAATTGTGGGATAATGTCCAGGCATCTGTGAATCCCAGGCCCAGGGAATTTTTATTCCATCATCTCCCAAATTTTGGTCCTGCTTTTTGTTGCTCATTAAAGTGTGTCTAACTTGATGTATATTGCCATAAACTCCACTTAATCCCTCTCTGCCATGAATCCACTGGCAAATTATTGTACAGTTTAAAAACAGAAAATTCAGTTGTTTTTCTTGCTCAAAAGTGCAATGTCAGTACATGGTAGTTTTTTTAAGTGAAAAGTAATTGTAACATATTCATAAGCATAGTTTAGTATACAAAATAAAATAAATGAATCATTATTTCATAATGTAAAGAAATTAATCATCATTATTATTTGCATGTAAATGCAAGTTCAGAATAGGAGAATGAACTTATACAGTTTTCACACATATAGTTATCATGAAAAAAGACAAATCTAAAAAAAATTATATAAAAATAAGTAAATTTAAACAAAAATGACTTTTATTGATATTAAAAGAAAAAAACTTTCATCAGTACTTGAATCCACATTATTAGCATAGCAATAGTTTTGCTGCCAAGCAGCTATTTGAACATTAAATTTTCTAACAGAATTATAGTAATTAAAGGAAATTTTAAAAAATTGCAAATTTAAAAATTTATTTAAAAAAATTGGTTAAATGTCTCTACCTAAGATTTTGTCAGATTAATCAATACATGGACTATCACCATCGTTGTGCAAAAATTTATCCAAATTGGTAAGTCACAGTTGACCAGGTCTCTTTGTTAGTAATATTTAAAATTACTATAATTTGAATAATTTTAGAATTGATATTAGTGCATATCATTTCATATGTCATATTGTCAGGATGCACTATAAATTTCAGTTATAATTAACTACTTAGTCAGGTATCATGTATCTGGCAATTATATAAAATAATGTAGTTATAAGATGATGTTTCTTTAAACATAATGATCCTTAAAATAAAAAAAAAGCTTCCTTATTTTTATTTTTTATAATACTATGCACGAAAATTGCACGAAACTTAATTCAGGAAGATTATAGTACAATGGTACCTCGGTATACATTCACTTTGGAATAAGTCCAACTTGGTATATGTCCTGTTTTCACATGTTTTCACATGTAAAATTTTACCCTTGTTTACCTCTCGCGAGACAATACCACGAATGCACACAAGAATCAGTATGCCAATCGCTATCATTCAGTGAACAACCCATGCTATAACTCTCTTTGAATTTTCATATGATTTTCTGTTTTTTTTACATAAATTTTTAATAAATTCATTAGCCTTAGTTCTAAGAAAGTTAATAAGAAGGGCCAAGCAATGAACAAAATGATTAGAATAACCATGGAGGTGGATTGTTGAAAAGTATGATGATGGCATGTGTATCCAGGACTTGGCTGCTGCATACTGTATGCCTAAAATGACTGTATCTACAATTATGAAAAACAAGGACGTTATTAAATCGGCTAACGTTAAATTTTCATTTATTTCATCTAATTGCTTTTGTATTTATGTATTTTAGTATTAAGCAGTGTTTAAATTATTTTATACTGTTGTCTAGAAGAAATACGAGAGATTTCTTGAAACACAAATTTATTCAAAAACACTTAATACAATAACGAATTAAATCAGTAGTAACACAAAATATTAAATTTACGGCTTTCCACCACGTGCTCTTACACTTTCCTAGAGGTGCCAAAAACTGTGTATTGTATGTGGTGCTGTCTAACTCATCTTTAGCTTTCCGCCAAATGATTGCCAAAATTACCCAACAATATCCCCCTCTAATTTGACAATCATTTGCGCCTATACCATGTCCCAGACCATGGGCTCTTTACTCAAGAAACACTTTCTTACATAACATAAATTTTTGTTTGCACAAAGGTTTAGTGAACATATCGGCGACATTACAGTTGGTTTCGATGTACGTTATGTTACATGTATCATTTACCAGTTGATTATTCAAATACGATACTATTCGTATCATATGGTTAGAATTATTGCTTGTGCATCCAGAGGAGGCCAATGAGATGGCCGCTTTGTTGTCGGATAACACCTCAAACTTCTCACTGGTGGATGAAAATGACTCCTCGGTGAATAACTAACCAAATCTCGTTTTTTACGCAATGTCCTAATGCGTATAATTCTGAGTCGCATGTTGATGACTCCTCGGTGAATAACTGTAACCAAATCTCGTTTTTTACGCAATGTCCTAATGCGTATAATTCTGAGTCGCATGTTGATTGTTGTCTAGAAGAAATACGAGAGATTTCTTGAAACACAAATTTATTCAAAAACACTTAATACAATAACGAATTAAATCAGTAGTAACACAAAATATTAAATTTACGGCTTTCCACCACGTGCTCTTACACTTTCCTAGAGGCGCCAAAAACTGTGTATTGTATGTGGTGCTGTCTAACTCATCTTTAGCTTTCCGCCAAATGATTGCCAAAATTACCCAACAATATCCCCCTCTAATTTGACAATCATTTGCGCCTATACCATGTCCCAGACCATGGGCTCTTTACTCAAGAAACACTTTCTTACATAACATAAATTTTTGTTTGCACAAAGGTTTAGTGAACATATCGGCGACATTACAGTTGGTTTCGATGTACGTTATGTTACATGTATCATTTACCAGTTGATTATTCAAATACGATACTATTCGTATCATATGGTTAGAATTATTGCTTGTGCATCCAGAGGAGGCCAATGAGATGGCCGCTTTGTTGTCGGATAACACCTCAAACTTCTCACTGGTGGCTGAAAATAACTCCTCGATGAATAACTGTAACCAAATCCCGTTTTTTACACAATGTCCTAATGCGTATAATTCTGAGTCGCATGTTGATAACGCAGTTGCATACTGCTGTTTTGACGACCAGCTAATTATGTTTTCTCCCAAGAAAAAGGCATTTCCACTGATACTTCTGTCCGGAGGAGTTCTCCAACTGGCGTCTGAGTATCCACGTAGTTGTATATTTCCTCGCTTATAGCGCAGTCCTGACGATTTCGTCCCTTTTAAATACCTTAATACTCCTTTAACAGCATTCATGTGTATCACTCTGGGGTCTTTTATGTATCTTGACAATAATGTCAGAGCACATGACAAATCTGGTCTTGTCTTAGTGGCTAAAAACATGAGGGAACCTATGATTTCCTGGTATTTTTTCTGGTCACACTTTCTTGAGTCCTGATAGTTATCTAACTTTATATTTGGGTCAAGGGGTATTGAGCTTGGCTTGCAGTCTTGCATGTTTGTCTGAGCTAATATTTCATTTATGTATTTCTCCTGTTTAACAGTTACCTTGTCTCGCTCTTTAATTATTTCAATTCCTAAGATATTATTTGTGTTTAGGCTTTCTTTTATCTTAAATCTGGATCTTAATTTACCAATTACTTCCTCCAGCAACTTTGTGTTTTTAGTTATAATTAATAAATCATCAACATAAAGTCCTAAAATTAGTCTATGTGAACCACTATAGTAGTTAAAAATACACTTATCTGATTTGAAGCACTTGAATCCCAGTTCCAAAAGGAAGTTGCTCAATGTCTTATGCCAAACTCTACCGCTTTGTTTCAATCCGTAGAGAGCTTGATTTAATTTGCATACCTTTAATTTTGTGCTGGCTTCCACAAATCCTGTTGGTTGTTGCATGTATATTACCTTATCAAGTTTTCCATATGGTAAGCAGTCTCCACATCGAAATGATAGATGTCACAGTCATTCACTGCAGCGTATATTAGGAGTCCTCTTAAACTATCACTTTTCATTACGGGAGAAAACGTTTCACCGTAATCTATCCCTGGCTTCTGGGAGCATCCTACAGCTACTAATCTAGCCTTGTATTTAGTACATAGTGTCGTAGGGTCTTTTTTGATGTTAAATACCCATTTACTCCTTATTGGTTTTATTCTGGGAGGCAGCGAAACAATATCCCATGCCCTGTGAGATTTTAATGAATTAATTTCTTTCATCATGGCCTCGATCCATCTCTCCTTTTCTGGCGAGTTGATCGCTTCATCGAGGTCCTTTCGAATCGGATGATGGTTATCAGTTATTAATATCCTATCACCCGGCTTGTACGTCGAGTCAGTTGTTAGGTCCTCCTCATCGTCATCAGACTCGCTGATTGGTGGTTCGTAATAGTAGTATCGTGATTTCCTTGTTCTTTGTTCTAGTGTCTCTGGTGAATTTGGGTGTCCCCCTTCTATGTCACTAGTGTTTGTGTCTGACTCCTCGATGGTTGTGCTCACGTTTCCATCCATTGTTTTCCTTTCATCATCACTTATATTAGTAGGAGGTTCATTTTGATATACTATATCTACTTGATCTAGTAGGCTCTCTCTAGTTGGGCATCTCTGTTGATCAGTTTCATCCCAAGTTTCTTCCAGATTAATCAAACTGTAGTCTTCTGATTTATTATTACACTCTATTAAATTCCTTCCTTTTCTGTCCTCCAGGAAGGTGACATCCCTTGACTCTATAATCGTCAGGCTGATTGGGTCGCATATTCTGAATGCTTTTCTTTTCGATGAATACCCAACGAATATTCCAACCTTTGATTTCGGGTCGAACTTGCCTCTCCTGTGACTTGGTATCCAGTAGTAAGCCTGGCATCCGAATATCTTCAAGTGTCCGACTGTGGGCTTTTTGTTGTTGAACATTTCCTCTGGTGTCTGGTAGCCAGTTGATTGTGAGGGCGTTCTGTTTTTTACATAGGTGAAGCAATTTACCGCCTCTCCCCAGAATTTTGTTGGTAACTTCGAGTCGATTAGTAGGGCTCTAGTACCTTCAATTATTGATCTATTTGCCCTTTCGGCTATTCCGTTTTGGGCTGGTGTATATGGAGTAGTTAATTGGTGTCTAATACCTTTCCTGCTAACATACTCCTGGAAGGTTTGGTTCACAAATTCAGCTCCATTATCCGATCTAATCTGTTTGACCCTTCTGTTTGTCATGTTCTCCATATTTTCTATGATTTCTTTCAGGATATCGGGGGTGTCCGACTTGGATCTCAGGACTCTTGTAAATATCTTTCTAGAGAAATCGTCCACTATAGTCAATATGTATCTTGCTCCTCCTATGGATTCCGGTTGTATAGGGCCGATCAAATCAACATGCAATAGGTCAAGAGGGTCTTCGGACTGTTTCTTCATTGTAGGTTTGAAGGGTTTTCTTTCAAACTTAGCCTCGATACATGGTAGGCACTTTATAGGTTTGGTATTCGGATTGAAAGTAAACTTGTAGACCATGTCATTTTTAGCTAAGATGTTCATGTATTCGCTATTTATGTGGCCTAATCTCTTATGCCAGGTGTCCCATTTAGTTAATTGTGCTCTGAACGTCGCATCGTGTAAGGAATATGTCGGAGATATTACATAAAAGTCTTCCTTTCTTTCTGCTGTTAGGAAGCAGTATCCTTCTTCTTCCATTATGTCACATCTGTTTCGATTAAAGGTTATTATTTTTCCTTCTTTCGCTAATTTGCTAACTGACATTAGGTTGCCTTTGAGTTTCGGGGAATAAAGCACATCCTTAAGCTCCAGTGATCTCTTGTTTTTGTCTCTTATTTCCACTGTCCCGATTGCTTCTGACCGTATAATGCTGTCATTTGCCATGGTTATATTTCTGCTATCTTTGATTTGGTTCTTAAACCACTTGCTACTTGAGGTCATGTGACTCGTTGCGCCACTATCTATAATCCGGTTATCTTGTGGTTCGGTATTAAGACTAAGGTCAATTGTCATCTCTCCCTCTGCTTTCCGTTCTCGTTGTGTTACATTTTCTCTAGGCTGTCCAGGGGGTCTTTGTAAGTGTCGACTTCTCCCCCCAAGTCATTTCCATCTCTCTGATGGACCGTATTAAATTTGGACGTTGGGTTGTGCCAACAATCAACGGCCTTATGACCTGGTTTTTGCAGACAAAACATAGCGGTTCTCTGTGTGTGTTCTGTCGACATCGTCCTATTCCTTGCGTTTGGTACGTGGCAACTCGGACTTTATATGCCGAAGGGTTCTCTTTCTCTACATTTATTCCGTTATTTCTCTCTTCGTATCTTTGAAAAACTCTTTGTACTTCCGAAATCTTTGGTTTGTCGACATTGTCAAATTGCATGGCTATCAGGTTATATCGCTGCGGTAGTCCCTTCAGTAGGGCGAGAATGAATTCTTCCTTGTCAATTTTTGCCCCTAGCATTCTAGCGTTTTCTAACAGTTTTTCTGCTTGTAGGAGATATTCCTGCCAAGTCTCCTCCTTTTTCATTTGGAGTCTCGAAACATTGTTCCTGGCCTCTATTGCCTGGCGCTCCACATCGTTTTCATATCTGTCCTTTAAACAGTCCCAAATTTCTTTTGCCGTTTCACAGGTCAGTATCAGTGCTACTTGTGTATCATCCATAGCACAAGTAAGAATACTGCACGCTTGAGAGTCTAGCCTTTTCCAAGCTGCCACTTTTTCTGCTTCAGCGGGTTGATTTTGACTTAAAATATCCCCTAAATCTTTACTGTTTAGGGTAGCTAGGATACGATATTTCCAACTAATATAGTTGGTCCCGTTCAGACGTGGAAGTTGACTTAGTCCTAGGTCGGCCATGATAGTTCTTAACAATTATAAAGAAGTATTTTACCTTTTCAGTTCACAGTCCTGGGCCCATAACCTTTGTTGTCTAGAAGAAGTACGAGAGATTTCTTGAAACACAAATTTATTCAAAAAAACACTTTATACAATAACGAATTAAATTAGCAGTAACAAATATTAAATTTACGGCTTTCCGCCACGTGCTCTTACACTTTCCTAGAGATGCCAAAAACTGTGTATCGTATGTGGCGCCGTCTAACTCATCTTTAGCTTTCCACCAAATGATCGCCAAAATTACCCAACATATACAATCCCATCAATTTATAATATGCCAATAACAATGGGATTTTTTTTCATGGGAACGGATTAATCATTTTCCCTTTATTTCTTAAAAAAATTCCTTTGGTATAAGTCCGAGGATCTGGAACGAATTAAGAACGTATACCGAGAACAATAGGATTTTTTTTCATGGGAACTTAATCATTTTCCCTTTATTTCTTATGGAAAAATTCATTTGGTATATGTCTTGTTTGGTATAAGTTCAAGAATTTGGAATGGATTAAGGACATATACCAAGGTACCACTGTATCAGTAAAACTTTATTATAAACATTTTAGGAAAATTTAATTTTTTTTTGCAAAATTATTTGCTAGAAAATTTTAATATGTACTGTGTATATATATATCCAAGAAAAAGTATTAGCCCCTTCAATGCCTTTAATGTATATAGAGATTAAAACAAAGTCATAAAAAAACCATAAAAGAAAGATTTAAAAAATTAATCCCTGATTTTATTAATCCAGCTATTGCAAACTGCATTTTTTTGTACTGATTACATGAAAATGTCCAATTTGATGGTATTTTCTAAATTTTTTCAGTTGCCAAAATATTTTTTTACAAATGTTGTTTTGAAAGGAATTGTTCAATGGAATTTGGAATTTTTTTTATCCTATCTTATCCATTTTGTAGTCTAAGACTGGCTGCAAACTAGTTGATGGCATCAACTGCGATCTGATGTCAGATGCAATTTCTCTAGTCATGTGACCATTTCATAAGACGTTGCTGGATGCGATCTTTGAGGATCTTTGTTAAATCGACATCACTCATGATGCTGTTTTCACAGCCAATCAACATTTCTTGAACATTTGCTGGCTTCTTTTGCACTGCATATTCATTTTATCTTTATATATTGTACATATAAAGTTATGACACAAAAAATGTTTTTTCTTAATCTCAACAGTGATTGAATTTCTCAATTCTAGTAGAATGAATGCTGTTTTATTCTCCAACCAAATATTTGTTAGCATTTAAAACAATGCCATTTATCTTCAGATAATATGAAATTTTCTTCCTACATAAATTTTATTATTGTATTATTTAAATTTTTGATTCAAATTATATCATTAAATGTAAAAATGAATAAAATTTGGTTTAAAATCTCAAATTTATTTAATAAATGTAGATCATCTGACAAACTAACAATAATATCCAAATATGCATGCTCAACTTTCCAAAGTTTTCACTACGCATGTCCCATCGAACCAAATATCTAACATGTTTGATGTTAAAAAAGTTCCTCGCTCCACTTCTTTTTCGTCGGAGGTGACGATGTCACTGCAATGAGTATGCAATGACAAGTTCTATGTACGATTTTGGTACATTGTCGAATGCGACCAGATTGCTGCAATATTGACTAGTTTGCTGCCAGCCTAATATATCAAAGCTATTCTGGTTTTGGAATGAGATAAATGATATTTTTGAAATTTTAAGTAAAAATAGAGTTTTTATATAAAATCTATAAAATGCTTAAAACTGAAAAAATATTACAGATAATAAGGAAATATTATTAAAAATAAATAAAAATATAACTTAATTGTTCATTTTTATTATATTTTCACTAAAATTTAAAAGAAAATTACAAAAAACGAAACATAAACACCTTGTGGCCATTTAAATAGGCATGACTCTTTTATTGTTTATAGCCATAATATATGGTATTGGGTGGGCTGTTACAATAAACCGTTTATAGTCCGATTAGAGCAACTTAAAGAATATTACAGCTGTTTATATATGAGATGAGATCATATTCATATATGTTAGGATTTTCTGTTATAAATTAAAAAATTTTTTAAAAATATTGCTAAAAAGTGTACAAATGATGTAAGAACAAGTTAGTAAATTATGAAATATTAATAAAAATGACAATATTTCATTGAGTCTGTAATTTTTTAATAATTATATGACATAACTTCCATATCATAAAAAAACAGCTTAAACTCTTAAAACTTACTTACAGTACAGCACTATTCGCAGTTGAGTATCAATCCTAAGCACTACTAGCAAATGTTTTCGGTATATTCCATATACCCTCTTCAGGCTCTATAATCTGTTAATGTTCCAGAATTCAAAAGACAGATTATAGAGATTTAAGAGGGTATATGGAATATACCGAAAACGTTTGTTAGTAGTGCATAGGATTGATACTCAACTGTGAATAGTGCTGTACTGTAAGTAAGTGACATAACTTCATTCAACAAAAGTTATGTAACTCTTTGCTTTCTATAAATAATTTCTCAAAATTTTGGCCAAAATTTTTCATTCATGGCTTGTTTTGTTCAGAGGAGATAAGGCTATTTAAAAATATCAACCATTTCACTTGGATGACTAACAAGGGGAGGTTCAGACATTCAGGTCACCGATTTTTTTGAAATTGCGCATACTTGTAGTAGTCCTCTAGGTCAATATAATGTGTGAGCAATAATGTGCACTACTCAAGCATTGTCGAGAAAATCGCACAAGAAGTTGCATATTGAGTTCATATATTCTAAAATTTAATTAACTTTTGAATGTCTCAGTAGTATAGTGGTTGAAGATTTGCTTTCATAATTGCATGATCGCTGGTTCAATTTTTAGCATTGACAATTTTTTTATTTTTATTTATTTATTTTATTATTATTATTTTTTCTCTGCAATTTTATTTATTTATTTATTTTATTATTATTATTTTTCTCTTACATTGTTTTTTAATTTATTTATTTATTTTATTATTATTATTTTTCTCTTACATTGTTTTATATAAATTTTATCAATTTATTTCATTATTATTATTTTTCTCTTACATTGTTTTATATAAATTCAGTTATTTATAATTTTTAATTTGTTTTAAATATTTTATATATGTTTATATCAACGATGGTTTTGTTTTAAATATATTTATGTATATACATGCATGTTTTTTTACATGTTTTTTCATTGCATGAGTATGCAATGACAAGTTCTATGTACGATTTTGGTACAATGTCGAATGCGACCAGATTGCATTTTCACATGATTTCGTGTTTTTTCGCATAAATTTTTAATAAATTGATTAGCACAATTGGCCCTTATTTGTAAAGTAAGGGCCAATTGTGCTTATTAGTTTTGCATGTAATGGAGTGAAGCTATGCATATATTGTAACTTTAAATGTACTTAAGAGAATCAATTGAACTGTTGTGGATAATCAGTTGTTTTTATTGTTGCACAACATTGATTAAAATTGAATAAGATGTTTGAAAATCTCCAATTGCAAAGTTTGGGTCCTAATATTTGTAAATGCAAAAAAACTTTTGTGCACTGTCAATTTTGATAAAATAAGAAAGTTGTGTAGAATATTCAGTGAAGAAAGAACAAATGTTTGTGATGAAAACTAAATGGGCCAGCTATTAGTAATCAGTAAGGAACTTGTTGGCAAAAGTGAAACAAAAAAGAATTCAAGAAGCCAGATGATTCATGATTTTTGAGCTGTGTACTAATTTTCTCTAATTTTGTGAACTATTATATATGGAATTGTTACTGAAAATTTAAAAGTATTACAAATTATGTGCAAGAGGGATTCCAAAATGCTTGCTGATATTCACAAACAATACTATTGACTTTTGGAACAGTACAAAAATGAAAATGATAATTTTTTGAACCATATTGTTACATTGATGAAACATGGGTTTCTCATTCAACAGTCAAAAGCAAATAACAAATAAATTTTTAATGCTGTGATTCCAGAATCATGAACTTTTAAATTGGCAGTGAAAAATTGGTGGAGACTTTTGAGAAGGGACTATAGAATTTATTTCTCTCATTATAACAAATGCCTGAATTTTTTTAAATTGATAAAATGTTGAGAACCTTAAAGTTCATGTAAACATTTGATAGTAGTAGTATTTTTGTTTAATATTATTTTCTTTTAAAGATGATCAACCTTACTTTCCAAATGTGTCTCATATGTCTATTCCCAACAAAATTTTTAAATTACTCTAATTGTAGTAAAATAGATAAAACTTTATATTTTTCTGATTTATTGAATATATCATATATATTTTATGAAAATTATTAATTTTATTATTTTAACTGTTTAGTCCTCACAGTGCCTTGTACACAATGATGAAAGACCAATATGCTAACTATGTTGTTCAAAAAATGATTGAAGTAGCTGAACCACCACAGAGAAAACTGCTGCTAAATAAGATCCGTCCACATATCCCTGCCCTACGCAAATACACTTATGGAAAGCATATCCTGGCAAAGCTGGAGAAGAATATTATGAAGAATAGTGATCATGGACCAACTCCAAATGGAGTTATTTAGAGTAAATATAAACTGTTTGAACCAGTATTTACATTCAGACAATATTGATATAATATTAATAACATTTAAACAAAATGTAGGAAGTGAAGAATTTTTAATTGTCTCAGTGGTATGTGATTTAGACATCTGTTAATATTTGGAGTGATGAATGTTGTAGTTTGTGTATTAGAAAGAATTGACTAAAGATTGAGTACATAGGAACAAATTATGTGTCATTCACCTATTTACTTAACATTTGGCTATAATCTGTAAATTAAAAATCTTTGATTAAAAAAGTTAATCTAAAAATATCAAAAAATTATTAATTATATATCAACAAAAAAGAAAATGTTTTGGAAGAAACTTTGAAAAGCCAGATTTGTTATTGAACAAAAATTAATTCTTTCTATCACAATGAGGAGTTCCTACCTCTTTGCTAGGAACAGGGTAAAAAAAAGGGAAAACAAATTGTATAAAATCATCTTCATAAAAATTGTAGAAATTTGTTTTGAAATCAATTTGTATACTCTATTAATTTATCAACATCATTTTTTAATTATTATTATTACAAACATTTTGTATTTGAGAGTCTCATCAAGTTCCTAATTACTCTGTCATTCAAGCTTACAGCATGAGTAGTCTAATTAACAGTAGTATTTCCGCTTCACAAAATCCCAATATTTATATGTAATTTTGGTGCTAACAAATATTTGGATATATATGGCTACTTTTGATATGTGAACAATAATTACAAGATAATTAGATATACTATGTTGTTAGTTGATAAAAATACACATACCATATTTCAGGCAATATTATCTTAATTTAACTCCAAGTTTTCTTTGCCAGTATAAATAATCAACCATGTATTATAGAATTTGTATATCTATATAAAATAAGTATCTCATATCACCATTAATAAAGAAATTTTAAAAATAAAAAACACAAGAATCAGTTTCCAGAATGCTTCTAGAAACATGATTTGTGCCAATAATTGCACCAAGAGGCTCAAATAGTAAGATATTGAGGAACAGGTGTGATTTACAACAGGACAAAAAATTGCTCATGGTTCCCAGGCTAGTGGTATCTGCTACTGTGATCCAGATTAATGATGCCTTGATCTTGACATTATCAGCCCTCATGTTCCAAAACTGTACAGAATAACCAGCTTAACATTTACTTGCTGTATGAATGACTGAAGTGATGGAGTATTTGCAATACAACTTGTACATGACAAATGTTTTTATAAATATATTTCACAGGACTGACTTTATAAAGTCAAAAAATAAATAAAAAAAGACAACATCAATTTTAAAAACATTTTTAGTTGGTGATGTAATAATTTTATTATACAATAACATTACGGTGGTTAAGTGAACTTATAACCATCGTTAATCTTTTCTAACTGCAAAGAAACAGCAGAACTAAATCCCACTTTAGAAGTAATTGTGTGTTTATTGTATTGATTTATAATGTTTAAACTGGTTAAAAAAGGAACCATTAATTTATGTTCATATTGCTTGTAAAAAACATGCATTTTTATTCTACGAAGTTCTTTGTCTTAAATTGTTTCTAAATTTTCATAAAAAATTTTAACGTGCTTCTAACTGCATATATCTGAAGAAAACAAGGAAAGTTTGTAATTAACAGTGGGTCTAGTGTTATCAAAGTGTGTGCTTGTTTGTCTCTTTGTGTCATTTAAATATGTTGCAAATACATTGGATAAAAAAAAAGTATAGCATTTAGAAATTTGTACAAAAATTTGTTTCTTAAATTAAATTGGTGTTGTGAGACATTCAGTGGTGATAGTTTAATAATTGAATCTGCTGTCCTTATATACAATTTCTCTCATAAAATAGATTAGTGCTCTGCAATTTTATTTGGATATAGGCTTCTTTTATCATTGCCTATATATTACAGACTATATATTTCTAATCATAAGATGTTCTGAATTTAATTTTTTTTCAAAATACAAAGCCACAAAGCTCCTCCCTAGTCTGATTTCTGAAATGATAACCTGATAAATAAAAAAGAAAATAGTACAGATGTGAATGTGTCGTGCTGTATTAATGCTGTACCTTTAGGTGTTTTTTGCTCTGGATTTCAGTTTTATATATATATATATAAAAAAGTATTTATAAAAGTGTCAATCAAAGCTTTATTTGAACAAAATAAAGCATAATGAAATAAACAACAAAACTTATTTAATTCAATTCAAATATCCAAAAGAGTCAAATTATTCACAAGAAACAAACCTTAATTACTACTAAATTCTACTACCTCCACCACCGATACAAAACTTCAAGCAATCGTTGATCTTTACAAGAAACTCAAATGTCACTTAGCCAATCTTACATTAATACAACACCTCGCTGAGTCGTTGGTTGCATCGGCTTTTATACCCGAGTGACGTACAGTCCCATGTTGCTTCATTTAAATAGATATACGTAACATGTTTAAATTTATTAGCTTACAGAGTTATCAATTCATCATATCTTCTTTACAATTTATTTATATACGAACAAAGCCTTAATACGAGATCATTCTTACATTCTCATATCGGATCAGTGGTAAAACTTTTTAGATTAGATGATCGTCATTAGCCGGGACAGCTCTTCCAGAGGACGGTTTCCGATTCCATAACACGTAATTGCTAACTATTACGACGGAGAATGTGAAAGTAAGTCAACTCTTAAACTAAAATATAATAAATTGCTAACTATTACGACGGAGAATGTGAAAGTAAATCAACTCTTAAACTAAAATATATGCTAGCTAATATTGAAAATATTGATAAATACCATATATACTCGTGTATAAGCCCAGGTTTTTTCTCAAAAAAAATTTCAGAAGTGGGGGGTCGGCTTATACACGGATCAAAAAAATCAACTTTTTTTTTGGCTGGAGAAATGAAGTAATAAGACAAAAGCCAATAACTTAATTGAGCGTCTCCTGAAGACCAGGAAGGAAATTTTGTAATAATTCATTTAATATGATGTAAATATCTTCTGAAGACCAGGAAGGAAATTTTGCAATAATTCATTTAATGTGATACCAGGTAAAATTTTACTTACCTCGATGCAATCGAGTGCATCGCGCTGCTGACTCCAACCTGTGTCTATATACTGTAATCAGATAGGCGACGCCGTGCAGCCCGATACGACGCAACACGAAAACTCGACAACCAATCGAGAATCTTACCTAGGATTCATATTTGAGTGAAAATATATAATTAGTAATAATGAAAAATAAATAAGAATGTCGTAGGTATGCTATGGACTAACTGAATATTGTACACTAGGTATGTCGGCGACATTTTAATACTATGGAAAGGTGAACATAAAGCAGAAGAATTAGTACAAATGTTCTCAGACCAAGCATATGGTCTTAAACTAAAAGCCGAACAAGGCCCTAGTAAAAGTATACACTATCTTGATATAATGATTAATATTATAAATAATAAGTTCTCGACAGGAGTATACACTAAGCCATCTGCACCTAGCCTTATAGTACCTAGGTAGTCCTGTGACCCGACAGCCTCCGGCAGTCCTGGGTTGTCTTCCGTGCGTCCATCGTCGATAGCGTCTAGTCTCTCTCGTATCTCGTCGTATGAACTACCATTTATACTTTACTGCATTATACCTTTTTAGAAGAATACTGTAAAAGAAAGAAGAATACACTCTCTCTCTCTGGGTATGTTAAGCGCATATGCGATTATTTGGACTTAAAATTTGGATCAACGATTAAATGGTCTATATCATAGTTTGAAATTTTTTTCCTTATCTGTATTCGTTAATTTTTATATGACTTTATAATGGATTGTTCCTCGGATTCCTTGAAAATCAATGTAATTATATGTCATTTAATATTTTCTATTTAAATGTTTTAGTTAAATTTATGTACTCTTTTATTTTTATTTTTTTTTGTTTTGTTAAATATATGTTTTATTATTTAATTATATATGTGTGGTTGTTCTCTAACCTTCCAACAGCTTTGGACTCTGATCGCCCTTACTCACGTGCCATTAATTAATTAAAATATTAATTTATAATTAGGCCATCTGACACGTAAGAGATACCAATATCCCACAATTTTTTTTTTTAATTTAAATGAAATTTACTTGTAAAAAAAATCTGTTCCAATTATTTATATAAATTGTGTTTATGTGTATGTATATATGATTATTGTTATATGTGTGTTTATGTATATATCATTATTGTTTTTTGATGGTATTATATAGATCTATTATAGCATTATCTTTTAAAAAGATCTTTTGTTATTTTTTTACTTTAAAAAACATATAATAAACTTTTTTTTATACAGCAACACTATAAAGAAACAAATTCATATCTAGCTCAGTTTAGACATTTATTGGCACAAGCTCTTTCTATGATACGTTCCTATGTTATTGCAACTTTACAACAAACAACTCATCAAGTATTTCCTAAAAGAGATAGTTTGAGCCCATATGATAATGCATTTACTTTGTTTTATGGAAAGTTTCGAACACATGCTCCACGAATACGTACTCTTATGGAACAAATTGAAGAAAGAGTGGAAAAATCCTTAGAGTATATTTTATTAATGATTCAGTTTATTAAATTGATTATAATTTTATTTTTATCATCATTGTTAAAATATTTTTGCAGATATCAACAACTTTTAGCAGATTGTCATCAGTGCTATTTTACCCAAAGAGAACTTTTAGTAGGTCCAAGTGTATCAGCAGCTATTTCAGAACTTGCTAGTAATCATCAAAGAGATCATTGTTCGTTAGTTCGAAGTGGATGTGCTTTTCTTGTTCATGTTTGTGAAGATGAATATCAGTTATTTCAACAATTTTTTTCTCTCCCAACAAATGATTTAAAGTAAAAAAATTTTTTTTTAATTTGAATTATAAATTTTTTAAATATTCTTAAACATGAAACTTCTTTTTCAGCAAATTTTTGGAGAGATTATGCAATCGTTTATATGATATTTTAAGACCAATTATTATTCACATTAATCATTTGGAAACATTAGCAGAATTATGCAGTATACTTAAGGTTAAAAAGACTTTATATATTTAGATTATTTTATAAAATTGGATCACAATATGAACTAGTACTATGATATATACTATGACTATATATATCGTATTCTTTATAAGACAACTAAATCAATTAACTGATTGTCTTTAGTAATCTACATTCTGTTAAAAAAAAAGATTTCTGCAACAAAACTTTTTATAGATATTTTATTTTTTAAATATTAAAAAATTAAATTTTTAAGTTTAGAATTTTCCCTTTTATTGTATATATATAATCATTTGTTAAGGCTATTTAGTTTCTATTGGTTTTTAGTCATTCTGATTTACAGATTAGTCATTTGTATTGAAGCTACCATGTTTAAAATTTTTTTATATAAATATAAATAAATATATAATTGTCAGTTTTATTTATCCAGAAAAGCAGCATAATTCTCTTTTCATACTAATTATAATTTCCCTATCTGCTAAAATTTTGATGATAATTCTTAGATGATAGGATTTGTTACACGCCAAATTTCTGAATTCACTTTTTTGCTCTTTTTGTATCATATATAATAATGGTGTCCACCTGTATCAGGTTTTTATTGTAAATGGTAAAAATATGATCAGAAAATAGATTAGATTTACATTGAAAAACAAAAAATTATTTAAGATTTCACTGTCTGAGTTTTTGAAATTTTTAAGTGCTTCCTTTTTCTTTATCTGTTGTAACAAAGCTGTGTACAGATTGTAAATTTGTAAATTGCTGAATCCATGCTGCTGTTTCTGTCATGTACAGATCACCTGTGTTCAGCATGTAGCATTCAATGAGAACTTGTACATTTTTCAACACTTTTAACGCCATATTGTAAATGTTGTCATCTCTCTCTGCACAGTGTCGGTTACTGTTACCATTTATTGTAGAAAGGTGTCAGAATTTGAACATTATGTAAAAAAATACCAATAGCTTTATAAGATGTCTTTTCAGAAATTGTATCCACATTTATTATATTATTATTATTATTATTATTATAATTATTATTATTATTATTATTATTATTATTATTATTATCATCATCATTAACAAGAAACTTGAAATTGTAAAGCCAATGAATGGACTCTTTAGTAAACATTTATTAAGTGCTTTGAATTATATACAGTAAAATTTTTCTACAGTTTAATTTTGGACTTATACAATGAGTTTCTTGTTATTGCTTATCAACTGTTTTAGTAATTGGAAACTTAAAAGTTGAAGTCAAAGAAATAAGTGCATTATTTAACTTTTTGACATATTTAGGATTTAAAAAAATCATATTTAGGAAAAGGGGAAAAATAAAAATAAAAAAAAAGTAAAAATTCAGCATTATTTGCTGATGATCCTTATATAACAGTTGATAAGTTTCTTATGGCTTGTAATATTTGTAGCATAGACTGCCATGTAGTAATTTTTGAGGTAATGTGTACATGTTGTACCATACTAGATGTGTCTTGATAGTGTAAAATAAACAGTTTTTCAGTATTTCAATAAATTTGTATGATGTTGTATATTTGAGTTAAAAATTTTTGTAACTACACAAATAACATTCAATTTATTTTATAATTTTTTAATGATATGTAAAATCATCTATGTATAAACTTTACACATTTTGAAAAAATGACATTTTTTCATGTAATGAATATAATCATTAATGTTTTTAAATATATATTTAAAGAAAGCAATAATGCCAGGAATAATTGATGCACAATCAATTCAATAAAATTAATTTTAAAATAAATTATGACTGGACATGATTCAACCATTTAAGATTAATAATTTTTAAGTCATTATATAAAAATATTTTGATAGTAAAACTAACACCAGGACCTCTCTCACGAAGCAAAGAATTTGGCTAATGCCTTAAAATCTGACCAAATACTGTACGTTTATACTCCGTTTATAATCTGCCATAATTACATCACTGGTTATACAAAACTGTAATGCTGTTGGCATTATTTGCCATGTGTATTGCGAATGGACGAAATGTTGACAATTATCAAAAAATTCTAATAAAGTCCACAGAGAAGAGATGGAGCATCGAATTCGAATCACTAGGACAGTTGTTTTGGACAGGAAAAGGTAAAATCTGCATCTTACAAGAAAAACTAATAATGGATGACCATAATCTCCAGGGAAATTGAATGGAATTACAAATAATTTGGGGTAATAAAGATACGCTTTGTTAAAAAGAAAGACGAAGGTGGCATAAAAATATTAGTTTACATTTTATTGGATGCATTTGAAATAATTGTAGAATCGTACCGGTGAAATTTCCAAATAGAATTGAAAATTTTCTGAATCAATTAATGGTAGCAGTATCTGTTGATAAAACCGAAAGATAAGGTTATTCGTAACCGAAGAATTTCTAACATCATAGAAATTAATGTAGAATTTTAAAGAAAATAATGAAAAAAACGGTAATAAATAAATCGTGGTTGGTGGTCAGGCGCCAAACATCTTCGAGCCTCTGAAAAATCACTTAAGTTCTGTTTTGTACTCTAATTTTCTTCCTCCATGTCTTCTGTCGCTGCATATTTTTTCTCCCTTAACTGCGTCATATAGACCAGTGGTATCAAACTCAAATTGCTTGACGGACCGAATATTTTAAAACAAAATTACAATGAAAGGAAAATATTTATTTATAATTACTTTCATTTTTTCTTACTATGATATCGAAATAGCATATAATTATGAGACGCTAAAACAATTTTATTAACGTGAAAATTGTGATAATTTTCCGACTGTAACATGTATTTAAACATCTTGGCGGGCCGCCAATATCAGACTAAGGTAAATATTTGTTGTCAACTCTCGAATTCGATGCTTCTTATCCATTCCGCTAGCTGGACAACTCGCCAGTAAATGTTCGAATGTTGTATTTATCACAATCACACAATTTATACTGTATAAATACCGCTAAGTTCACCTTTAATCGAACAAATGAATGCCTGCTAAAGTCCAGCATTCATATCGATAACGTACGGTAACGTGAAGAGCGCACCAACTCGAGGAAATATCCTTCACTTATTGGTCAATAGGTTATGTTGTCGATGACGTGCGACATTGGTGACGTTCAACACGCGAATGTACGTGGGTAATATCGCGTTACGACGGAAGCATTCATAGGAAGATCGTTCGTCCCGGATAGAATTGTCACTCTGTGGATGCTCCCGGTTTTTGATAATTGTTCCATATGGATAAACTGTCCCGGAAAACATCCCAAATGTTAAAATTCGTCCCGTTTTCGAGTGAAATTATTTATTTTTTGAAATTTGAATGTTAAATCGGTTACATTTGGTAATAGTATTGGAAATACGAGTTCAAAACATCGGATGGGTATGACGAAGTCCGCCTCGACACCCGAAATAGTGTTTCACCGTTCAAATTCTTCAGTTCTAGCTCCATATGGGATGACTTTTTGGTATTACGGTTAAGTTAAAAGTGTGCAAATTGTATGCATGATGTTGTTAATTAATAAAACCACAAATATAACAATTAAGAAATATATAAATACAAAATTAAAACAATAATAATTTCGGTTCAACCTTTTCCAGTCCCGGATTGGTCCGAGTCGGAAATGGTCAGCCTAAGCCATATTAAACGACGTCATGCTCTTAGGTCTGCGCACATTGAGACGCAGGGGACATAGGTGACGCAGCGCAGCACAGCATAGAATTTTGTGTTCAATCGGTTTACATAGACACTCAGGGCAGGAATGTGCCTGTCCAACACTGGGGACACAGTTTCCTGTGCACGTATCAGATAGTACAATATGATATTGTGTTAAAACACTTAAATTGTTTCTATATACATTTTAGGACTTGGTTCTATGACATGTTTTAATTAAACAAATAAAGTTGTAAAAATGTAAACGATGTGGAATAAGAAAGTCTTAATACTAAGTCTCCAAAGAGAGATACTAATATCTGCTTCGGAATCCGATTCTGAATTTATATCAATAATTCTTCCATATTTCTAGAACGAACTCAGCCGCAAGAACTGTTTGGCAATGACCAATGTGCGCGTGGAGCTGTGTCAGGTCAAAAATAAGAAAGTCTTAATACTAAGTCTCCAAAGAGAGATACTAATATCTGCTTCGGAATCCGATTCTGAATTTATATCAATAATTCTTCCATATTTCTAGAACGAACTCAGCCGCAAGAACTGTTTGGCAATGACCAATGTGCGCGTGGAGCTGTGTCAGGTCAAGATCAGGTCTCAGCATGCAGTCCTGTCCTGCGCTGCGTACCCACAGAGTAATATATACAGAGTGCTCACTCATATATTTACTATCAGCGCCTTAGCGGGTTTTAATAAATGCAATTAAACCGGTATTTTTCGTTTCTTACTCGTTTATTATGATATATTAATTTTAATATATAAAGAGTAAAATTATAATAAAATAATAACGAATATAGTTCACTCTTGGATATATTTTTGAATTAAGCTAACAAAAATAATTAATTATTTTGTTAGCTTAATTCAAAATTTAATAATTATACTATTGTATTTAATAAAAATAATAAAATTCATAATTAGTTCAAAATATTTATTTTTATTAAATAAACGAATATCTGTAGCTAAATGCTTAATAATTTAAATTAAAAAAATTGATATAAATTTATTTCCATTTGCTGTATTAGTAATGTTGATGATGAGAATTATTTCATCAGTGCCATTCTTAATTTCATTGAGAAAATTATATTTTAGATATTGTTTTTATTTATTAGTAAGCAGTTTGGGCTTAAAATCGCCAAAAAATAATATATAAAACTAATTTCTATAAGGAAACTAAAGAAAACAAGTTTAAAATTTAAACAGAAATATAATAAAAGAGAAATTGTGTATCAGTGGGGATAAATCTGAATCGAAACATTATGACTTTATTGTTCTTATTATTGGATCAGAACATCTAAAAATAATAAAATATTGATTAAAAAACTCCAGAAAATATTATATGCGAACAATTATGTGGAATTGACTGTCATTACCTCAATCTTGCAATACAATAATATTTTAATGCGCGCTTCTCACTTAATTTGATATATAGTGGATCGGGGGAAGTTGCCATACTTTTTCTTTTTGACCCTAAAACTCATATTAAATTTGAATATTTTCATTTCATATATGTTCTTATCATTTAATTTATGAAAATAAATCATAAATATAAAAAGTTAAATTCGGCATCTAACTCTGAATCAAATATTGCCATCTTTCCCGTTGATCAGGGTGACATTCAACCTTTAAACTGTGACTTAATAAATAGATAAATTATAATGACATCAAAAGAAAAATATTCTTTAAAGTATGCATCACACATTACATATATTAATTTTTACTATGCTAATACTGTATTATTACGATTAATAATAATACTTTAAAAAATGACTGTATAATTTTTGATAAAAATTTCAGCACTCGCTGGGAACTTTTCGATTTCTAATGCGAGTAATTGAAAATTTGATAATAGCCATCATCTATATTTTTGGCGGGCTTATAGGAGGTTATATAAATCACCTATTTTTATCGCCATCTGTTTAAATATTAAAGAATTAGAGAAAAATAAGCTTTATCGCCTCCTGTTTAAATACTAAAGAATTAGAGTTCTTCCCCCGATTCACTCTATATTTTAGTAAACATTTTGTGAAAACTGTGTTAAATATTAACAAATTTATTATAAGTTTTAATTAAATCTTTTTATAAGGAAAACATAGTATAAGAAAGTAATATCACCTAGAAATTGTTTTCTTGAATTGCCTGTCATTAAAAGACAATGCAGAGAAAACTTTAATAGAGACAATCCGAACAATTTTTAACAACCGGAATATTCATCAAAATATTGAAACGGAATCGATATTATTGTAGTTAATTCCTTTTATGTTTTCTTGTAAGACGGGTACTCGTAGGGAGAATTTAATTATCAAGTTCTAAATACCATGGAATGAACCCGGTAGGAATCCAGACGAATTTATTACCTATCTTATGAAATATCTGTATAAACTTTTCTAGTGATACAGAAAGCGGCTAATAAGTCTAAAACTTTCTAGTTTTATTCCCAAAGAGCTTAACGAGAATATTTCAAACATTACAGTTTTTTTATTCAATTCCAGAAAGGGATTAAGAAAAATCTTTATGAATTAAAGTTTGCCTGTCAACGAAGCGTAAATTTAATCCGATTGAATGAAATTTGTAAATGTTATTAAGATCTACTAGATAACCAAACGTATTGAAATTGAATATCAATACAAGGTCAATATCACAGAAATAATAAAAGAAAACATCAGATGGCGAGGCAATATCCCTCGTATATATTATCTAATTTGAATGAAATTCATATATTTTATTGGAATTTAGTAGAGCACGGTTTTTCAAACTGCGGATCGCGAAATAAATAAAATGGGTCGCGACGAACAGAAAAAATACACAAAAATGTTTGGAATACAATTTATAAAATAAAATATTTCTGAAAGCAGTTTACTTGTACCAATATGCATCATTCATAACAAATATGTAGCATTTGTCAGTAACGTATAAATAAACATAATAATTCACACAAAATTTATATTTTTGATTTATTACACGTGTATTTGAATGAGTGAAAACACAAAATACGGTTCTTGCATCGGCCAAAAAAAATTTGAAAAACGATCTGCGGATCACTGATGTCCTTGGGTTTGTTGAGCTTGTATGGATAAAGTTTATTGTTTAAATGTCAAAATTACCTTTCTTCCGTGTTATTCATTCTTTTTGTTACCAAATGGTCTGTAGTAAGTAAAGAAATGTTTAAAATAGTCCATAATTGAAAAAAGGTAGAATAACTGTTGCACTGTATGATTAAGTTGATTAAAATGGTAAAAAATCGAATAACGAAATGAATTTTTATTACTGGAGTAATAATGATCCATTTCATCATTCTGATGTATACATAACGAAATAGATCATTATTACGTCAGTAATAATGATCTATTTCGTCATGTTTACATCATTATAACGTGCTGAAGGATCATTATTACGTCCATAATAATGATCCGTGAGCACTTAATAATGAGTCAAATATGACGTAATAATGACGACATCATTTCCATTTTTAATAATCATTAAATAATCATTTTCATCAATATCGAACAATAATCCAACAATAATAATTCATCATTTCAATATGCTTGAGTTCTAGTCTAATGGATCTCAATAGTAGGTCTGTATGTGAATTTCATTCAAATTGGATCGTTATTATTGACGTAACAATCGATAAAATCGATTTTACAGACGTAATAATGATTCGATTTTCATCATCATTTCCAATTCTCAAAAAGACGTCCAGTCGTAATAATGAAAACAATCAGATGATCAATTTATTAATTTTACTAAAATTTTATTACAACAAACAGATTGCTAATTATTATTATTTCCTCTTAATGTCACTTAATATAAGATGATCTTGGTGAAAATATTTTTCATCAGTTTGTTATGAGTTATTTTATGTTGTAAAAGATGCAATTTAATAATTACCGTAATAACGTTTTTTTTTATTATTATTTTTTTTTATGATTATTTGATTTTTGGCTACCGTAATGGTTTTTCAATACTCGTCCAAACTTTCCTAAATATTTCCAAAGATTTAAATTTTATTGTTAAAAATAGAAATAAAAGTTATGGAGAATAAAAAAAGCTCATTTTCGTTCCAATTGTTTGCTTAAAAAATGTTTAACTCTTCGTAACTATTCAGTTCGAAATATATATATATAAATCTATATAAAAATAAATTTAATCGATTTATAACCAATCAATATTGTTCTTTATATTCTCTAACGAAGAACTTTGATGGAAAAGTTATTCTTACAAAGTTTTCTGGAAATTTTCGTGAGGTAGATTATATACTTCATCGCAGCGGTAGAAAGAAGATAAAAATTCGAATGGAGAAACATATACTGCTATTTTCTGGCAGAAAACTATGATTTAAATGTTGCATTACAATCTTGTACATCGTGTCATACGTGTATCGACAAAAGTGTCAAGTGACAAAATTGTCCTAGCAACTACAGTTACTTACGAAGTTGTTTCATTTACAGAAATAAATTTAATCTCCATAAAAGATCAACTTTATTAAGAGTTAACAAAATCTGTCTTTATTTTATATCTCGATGATCAAATTATTAGAGATTCAAGTAACAGTTTTAATTTTCTTTTGAAACAATTACGAATTGTTGAAGTTTTAATGGGATATTTATAGTATAATAATTAATTTGTAAACTTGTAAGTGCTAGTGATTAATTGATAACTTTTGTAACTTTTAATAGAAAATTTTAACTAAATATTGAAATAAGAGTCCAACAAATTTATAATCAATTAAAATATCTAATTTCTCATTTTAAATCTGACAGGTAGTTAAAATAAAATATAAAGGACGTAATTGTGGAGGATTTTTTTTCTATTTTAATCACCATTAATCGCTGAAAGAAAAATTGAAAATTTTCAATAGTTCGTTAGAAAGTCGTATAACTTTATAATATTTTTTGTTGATTAACGGTTTGATGCAGTTTTAATTAGCTAAGGAAACAGCCGAATCTTCCTGTTATATAGAAAGTTGTATGTGATTTATTTTCGCATTATAACTTTGCAGCATTTTACTAAAAATATATAAAAATTGCATCAGTAGAACTTGAAGTTTAATTCGCACCTTTCATAGATAGTAATTTATGAAGGGAGCGAATAAGAACAAACATTATCTTAAATAGGCTGTTCACCAGCTGAAAGAAGTATACTAAGTCGAGAAAGAAAGTAAAGGAATATAGGAGGAGGTAAATAAAACTTTTTTTATCGTTGTAAGATCTTATGACAATTAATACATGAGTGTATTATTTATCGTAAGATCGAGTTGTTATATTAGCCTTATTCATATATTAATTGCCATGAACCATTAGGTTATTCATGTATTAATTGCTATTAAATTGGCCATTAATCTGTTTTCTTGTATTAATTGCCATTAGCTCGAACATTAACCGTATATTATTTGCTAATAACCTGTTTCATGAGAAGGATTATCTTCTTTTCTCATATTTTAGAAATAATCCTTCATCCACGTTGTCTTCTTATTAATTTTGTTAACGTCTTTTTAATGTATCACATACGCTGTACTAATAGATATACTTTGGGAAAATAATCGTGACGTGTTAAAGAATGAATCCAATGTTATAACTACTTTGATAGTTCACGCTTTGATCCACGTTAGTGGAAATCGCATGCGCATTCTTGCCACACAAACGGGTACGAGTCATTTCTGGAGATGCTGACAGCAGAGATTGCTAGTGATGCCTCGCGTGAATTCAAATAAAAGTAAACATGCCACTTTATTATGCACTAAACTCATTTTAGTATCACAGTGCTTACACTCGCTCCTTATAGATTACTGCTAGATTTTAGAGGGGGGAAATGCATTAAGATTCAAAACAAGTAAGAAAATTCAATTTATTTCCTTTTTATCTGTTTTTAAAAATTTAATCTGTGCCATGTAAGGAAGAGTTGTGCCTCTTTATGCAGTAATGTTGCTTTATTCGTTGTTTTATTAAAGTAAAATCATCTTTTTTCCTGTATATTATATTACATATATCATTAATTTTTATTTATAACCAGTATACTGTATATATTTCACTTGAAATTAAATTTCTTTTTAATTTTCATTTATTATTACTATTATTACACGCAATTCCATCTGTATTAAAATTATATATATATATAAAGTAATAAATTGTAAAGCGTATAAGATTGCGAGGTGAAAAGTAAAAATGTTAAACTTTATTGGAAAATCACTCATCCAAAAGGCACCAAGTCTTAGAAAAACAATTCTTTAAAACTTGTATAAAACTCTAGTCAAAAAATTGCCTTAAGCTTATACTTAAAGCCATACAACGATATAACTTTATAAAAACTATCCAGTGAGAAAAAAAAATAAAAAAATATAAAGAAACTTATAGTGAAGTTTCTAAATAAGAACTTGGTATAGAAACTACAGTATTTCTACCTCACTCTTGTCTCCAGTCTTCTTTATAATTAAATTTTTTTTTTTTTCTTTCCTAGTAATTTTGTAATGTGATGTTATTTTTGTACGTTATTTTTCTAGAGAATTTTATGTAATAAAACATAATACTCATTTTTTTCAATTATATTTATCAACCTGAATGTTTTAACAATTTAAAAATATTCAGTAAGTTATAATAAACACGCGATTTAATATGTTTATCATTTATTGGCATTTTTATTATAATTTTTGATTTAAACTGTAAAATTCTATATAAATATCGAATTTAATAATAATAATAATAATTATGGAATTATGCATCAATCTAATAAAAGTACATTCAACTCATCAATATAATTTAGTAGATATCCTATATCTACTAAACCTAATGTTATTTATAAGTCACACCACTTCAATATTCTGTTGATAGTAGCAAACTTATATAGTGACTAGCATGAATAACTTAAACTCAATTATATAAATCTCACAGACAACTTTCTAATTCTTACTTATAGATTATTATTGACATTTATATCATCATTTTAATAATTCAATACTTATTTTATTCTATTTATAATTCCATTGAAATGAGACAATTTTTTAACTCAATCAATAATGAGATCTCAGTTTGGGAGTGATATGTATGTAAATTAAATGATGTCACTACAACATTCTTGAAGATAAAACAAGATCATTTTGTTTTTATTATAATGTTTGAAAGTTCAAATCAGGAGTGTAAGTACCTTTTACCCAAACTAAATAAGATACTCCATAACTAAATATAATTGGAAATAATAGAAAATAAAGTAAAGGTATGTGTTAGATTTCTGACTCATACTCAATGGCAGATTAAGCTGGTTGGGGGCCCCTTGCAGTAAAATTTACGATGCTCCTATAAAAAAGTATTTATATATGTATATGCTATAACACAAAGAGAACTATAGCTTCTCTATAGCAAAAAAATTAAACATGTATGTGATCTGATATTTTTTCAAACCATTGCAATAAATTTTTATTTTATATTACATAAAATATATAATAAAATATAAAGATGAAAAATACAAAAAATAATAAAATATCTAATAAAAAAAAAGAAAGAAATATATTTAAATTGGAGTAAAAAGTTAAATTTTTTCCTGGATTTTCTCTAGCACAATGCTTCTCAAACTTTTCCACTTGGTGACCCTTTTTACCGGAGAAAATATTTTCGCGATCGTGGATATAGAGGTATATAAACTAGAAATATGAATTAAAGCATTTGCTAAAATTTCTGTGACCCCCAAATTTTGTTACGCGACCCCATATGGAGTCGTGACCCATACTTTGAGAAGCACTGCTCTAGCAAATTCGTCAATTATTTTTGAAGTATTGATATTATTTAATATATCTTCCATATATAATAACACTAAACTGTTTAATCTTTCTTTTGACAATTAATATTTCTTAGGTAGTTTTTTATCATTTTTAGATAGAGAAAGATCTTTCTCCCAATGAATTAGAAATAGAAATAATCAAAAAAAATTTTTAAATAATTTCTAATTTTGGAAATTTTGATGACATTTTTCTTACAGCATGGTATATTTGTGTGAATGTATTGAATTTGTCTTTATTTTCTTTTAAAAATAATAGAAACTGTTCCAATTCATCATCAAAATATATAATATCAATATCATTCTTATGGATCTCTCTTAATTTTTCCACATAGTTCTTTTTTTCTGGATTAGACTCAAATCAAAGAATATTTTAAAATTTTCTACATTATCCTTATATGTTTTATTTCTGTGAGCAGGTTCTGCCATCATACTATCATAAATAATAATAAAATAATTAAAAAGAAATTTTCTTGCAATGAAAATGAATGATTTTTTTCATTACTTTCATCAAAAAAAATCTTTCCTTTTTTGTGGCCTATGTATTTGATTCTGTTCCTCAAAAGTTAAAGATATCATATCAAAAAAATTCACAAATATAGAACAGGAACAATGAACAATGAATTTTAATTTTTTCATGAAAAACAAAAACTGATTAAAGTCAGGACAAAGCTGGCACTAAGGATTTGGTGCTCCTTATTAAAATTAGACAAGAATAAATACAAGTACACAACTTAATGGGTCTTTATTCAAACAAGGTACCATACAGATGTAAGGAACTGTATGCAATCTAGACAGTGTTGCCAAAACATAAAAAATGAATATCTCATGTTGTCATTACAGACTATTAAATAAATAACAATAGTAATAAATATAATAATGTTAATAAAGTTAATACTCCCTCCAATTCTGTTAATACATGAAAATTACATGAAACATAATGTAATGTTACACTAAAACCATAGGCTGAACATATTCCTTTTTTATTGTTAATCTTTGATGTTCATGATGGTCATGTTCTTTACATTGAGCAGTTCCTTTAGTCTTTCAAATCTTTCTCTAGGAAAGGCTTTTGTGAAGATATCAGCCAGTTGCTCATTTGAATTGACATATCTGATAATCACAGACATTATCTTTGTATTTTTTGCGAACAAAATAATAACGTACATTTATATGTTTTGTGCGGTTATGGAACACTGGATTTTTTATTAATTTAATAACACTCTGGTTATCAATTAAGAGAGGAACACTCATTGTGGACATCTCATTGTTTGGAACATTTTGGAACATAAAGTGTAGAATACTTTTGTATTCTACACTTTATGTTCCAAAACATTCTGTATTCTGCTCTTTTAAGTGTTGAAGATGACTTTTTTAATAAATAAAAGCAACCAATAAGCCAAATGAGTAAGAAAAATTGTTTAATCAAAAACGTTTTCGGCTATCCATGTAGCCTGCTTCAGTTGTAATACACACAACAGAAAATTTTCTCTACCTTAATAAATAAACCAAATAAGTAAAAAAAATCGTTTATTTAAAAACATTTTAAGCCTACTGGATAGCCTGCCTCAGTTGATTATTTGGTTGCTTTTATTTATTAACTAAAGTAAGAAGTTTTTTCATTTTAGACTTTTTTTAAGTTGAAAGTACTCCAAAAATGCTAATAAATTATAATTTTTTCACTTGAAACTCAGTGCTTATCATTTTATATATGTTTATTTTTGACTATCCATATAAAATGGTTTAGTTTTCTATATTTCAATTGAAATAGCCTATATGGATAACTGAAAGCATTTTTGAATAAACAGTTTATCTTACTTATTTGGCTTATAGTTTACTTTTATTTAGTATTTTTAGTAAGAAGTTTATGTATATTTAATGCCATATTTATTTTTTCTTTTTTTTGTATTATTTTATTTGTTTTTATATATATGGCCTTTTATATAGTTTTATTGCTTCATTTTTGCTACTGTTTTTATGAAACTGTTACTTAATTTCATTTGATTACTGCATTTACTATATACATTTCTTTTATCATTTTGCTATTTAATTTTACAAATGCCGTGGTCTTTAATCCTATTTGTATGAATTATCTTTTATACTTGCCTTTTTGATAGTATTGTACTTTTTAAATGGCCTTTTTTATAGTTTGATAGTATTACTCTATGTATCATCAATTAATATTAAATAAAAATGTAGCAATCTACATATTGTTCTTTTTGATCAACAATTTGTATATTTTCTAATATTTTTGATAATTTAAAAAATATGGAATAATTATTTTATAGCTAATTTTGAAAATAAGATTTGGGATCTTTGCAATTGTGTACTGGTTGGCTTTTTTGCAACAAAGTTTTTGTTGCAAAATTGTTAGTTGTGTGGAGTTCGATATATGTCCGAATTCAGGAGACAAAGTTCAATCTGTTTGCATCCACAATGTAATTTATTATCCTATTATTAATACTATATACAGGTACTTAAACATACATAAGCGACACTAAAGTACAGTTAATATTTGACACACCAGAAAGAATTGTGACTATTTGACTGATGTCTGTCCATGTCGGAGTGTAGTCAAAAAGTGTCGACGGCATGGTCGGGCTGGCAACTCCTAGTCGGTATTTCCTTAAGAGATAGTCTCGTTGTCTTTCGAGAGTGTTAGACCTTTTGGTCGGTAGAGGTCGCCGCAGTAACCCCCTCCTAGCGACGGCGTTACCTGAAATGAACAGGGGGACATATTTTTCTGCCATTCCTTGTGGACCATAGGTGTGAGTCTATCATGTTGGTCTAAATCAGAGTGGTTTAGTTCTGTTTGTTGTTGTACTAGCGGAGTGCGTTTCCTTTGCCATCGAAGATCTATGTGGGGTTGTGCACTTAATATTTGTCAGTTGCAGTCTGTTGTTGGGTGTATCTGCTAGTAAGAATGCTGGTTTGAGTCTATCAATGGAAACAACGACTTCTTTGCCGTCTTTAGCTATCTTAAAGGTTTTATCTGTTCTTTCTAAAACTTGGTATGGTCCGTCATATGGAGGATGTAATGGAGGTTTGATAGCGTCTTGTCATAGAAATATATGGCTGCAACTTTTTAGCTCTGGGTGTATGAATATTTTGGGTTTGCCGTGTCCCTGAGTTTGAGGAGACAAGGTTCTGCATGTTCTGTTTTAGTTGTTGTAAAAAGTTGGGTGTATTTACACTTTCTGCTGTTGTTGAAAAAATTTGCCAGGTAGACAGATTGATTGTCCGTACAGCAGCTTGCTCGGTATGGCCTGCAGTTCTTCTCTTAAAGCTGAGTGGAGTCCTAATAATACTGTGGGAAATACTGTGGTCCAACGCTCGGTTAAGTATGCTTTTAAATAGGGGTGTCAAACTGGCAGCCCACGGGCCACATGCGGCCCTCGATGTGATTTTTATGGCCCCCAATGCTCTCAACTAAAATGAAAATGAGAACAATATTTTATGAATAATAGGAAATAACTCTCGCCTCATAGCTATGCCATAAACTATTATACACTAATTTGATTTTAAAAAAATGTAATTGCACGAGATTTTTCGATTGGCCTTATCAATGTATATACGTAAGATGACAGTGATTTTTCAGATCGTTGACACAAACTAAGTGCTTTCCTGAAAGAACTACATGGGTTTGAGCAAAATTTTTTTCCAAAAAACAAAAAGCTACAAATGAGAACCTGTGTTTTATTGGATAGGCAAATACAATAATAAAGTTCCAAACAATCCTTCTTTGAAGGAGTTTATAAAGTATTTCATAAATTTTTAATATATCATGCAAACTTGATGAAATATCCTGTAATACAGGGGTGTCAAACTGGCGGCCCTTGATGTGACTTTTTATGGCCCCCAACGCTCTCAATTAAAATGAAAATGAGAACAATATTTTATGAGATAATAGGAAGTAACTCTCACTTCGTAGCTATGTCATAAACTATCATACACTAATTTGATTTTAATGAAATGTAATTGCACGAGATTTTTCAATTGGTCTTATCGACATATACGTAAGATGACAGTGTTTTTCAGATCGTTGACACAAACTAAGTGCTTTCCTGCAAGAACTACATGGGTTTGTGCGAAATTTCTTTCCAAAAAACAAAAAGCCACAAATGAGAACCTGTATTTTTTTGGATAGGCAAATACAATAATAAAGTCAAACAATCCTTCTTTGAAGGAGTTTATAAAGAACGTGCTGACGGGCTTGTTAAATATTTATTTGTTGTGTTATTAACTTATTTAAAAATTGTAAATAGTTATGGATATTTGAATTATTAAAATTTTAATGAAAGCTTTTGTGTTTGTACAGAAAATGTGACTTTTAACTCTTAATAGAAAATTAAAGATTGATAGCGAGGAATTAAATTAAAAACACGTATAATTAAAAGCATGTATAATTAAAAGCAATCTTGTAGTAATTATATAATCTTATAATAATATCTTAAATCTTGTAGTAATTATATATTTGTAATATTTTCATTTGATTACACAAATATTTTTAATTTTCCTCTATATTTCTGAATTCTTTCTCTAAAATTTGTAAGATTGTTGTGGGCCACATCACATTTAAAAAAATTTTAAATATGATGTGGCCCATGACAATCTTACAGGCTCATTAAATGGCCTTAATTAAAATGAGTTTGACACGCCTGCTTTTAAAGATGCTTTGAGGGTGCGATGCCAATTTTCGATCAACCCATTTGCCTGCGGATGGTATGGTGTGGAATGAATAAGTTTGGTGCCCAGGATTACGGCGAGACTTTTGAAGAGGTGGGACTCAAACTGGTGACCTTAGTCTGTCATAATTTTATTGGGTGCACCAAAGCGTGTTATCCAAGTCTTGTAAAAGGCTTGTGTGACAGTCGCGGCTTCTATATTGTTTAATGGTTTGGCCTCGGTCCATCTTGTGAAACGGTCTATCATTGTGAGGCAGTGGGTGCATCCTTGTGAGTTGGGAAGAGAGCCAATTAAGTCCAGTTGTATGTGACTGAATCTGCTGTTATCGACAGGGATGTGTATGGTAGGGGTCTTGGTGTGTCAATGAATTTTTGCACGTTGGCACGGTATACAAGCCCTGGTCCAAACTTTGATGTCGCTCTTCATTAATGGCCAGAAGAAACGGTTTGTAATCAGGTGAACTGTTGATCTAATTCCTGGGTGTGCTAGGTTATGGAATTTTTCAAATGTCAATCTTCTAAATGCCACTGGGACGAATGGTTGTATTCTCTTGGTGGAGGTGTCACAATACAATTGATTATCCAATCCTGGTAGCGTCATTTTCTATAAAACTATGCTACTGTTTGCTTGGAGTAACTCTCGTAGATCGGCGTCTTTCTGTTGTGCCACTGCCATTTCGTTGTAGTCGATAGTTTGGGGGAGTAATATGGCTTTGATCCTCGAGAGGCTATCAGCCGGGATGTTGTCTGCTCCTTTAATATACCGTATATCGGTGCTATATTGTCCGATTAAGTCAAGATGGCGAAGTTGTCATGGCAAGCTCTTGTCCAATTTTTGTTGGAAGGTGTATATTAGTGGGCAATGGTCTGTATAGATTGTAAACTCGCGACCTTCGACCATGTGTTTGAAATGCTTTATTGCCGCATACATTGCGTATAGCTCTCGGTCAAATGTGGACCATTTTTGTTGAGCTGGTGTGAGTTTGGCCGAGAAAAAGGCGAGAGATTGGCCCTGTAGTGAATGTCCTGGTGGGAGGACCTGGTTTAAGATCGCACCAATGTTGTAGTTGCTAGCGTCAGTATACAGTGTGAGGTACGCTTCTGGATGAGGATGAGCCAGTAGTGTGGCTTCAGCGAGCTTAGTTTTACAATCATTGAAGGCTTTGGCGGACTCTGGTGTCCAAATGATTTCGAAGTTTGTTGCTTTTTGGGCTTCATGTAGATATTCGCAAAGTAGATGTTGTGCGTGTGATGCATGTGAGATGTTTCTTCTATAGTAGTTTATTAATCTAAGGAACCTGCGGAGTTGAGATATCATTTTGGGTTGTTCGAAGTCTAAAACTGGTTTAACATGTTCTGGTAACAGTCTTATGCCTGTGTCATTTACTAGAGAGCCCAAGAAGGGAAGTTCGTTGATGCCTAGAATGCACTTTGATGCGTTGATGCGGATACCATAATCGCTTAATCGTTTGCATACCATCTCGATGTATTTGTAGTGTTGTTCTTCATTTTGGCTGGCAATCAGAATATCATCAAGGTATGCGAAGGTAAATTCCAGTCCATGTAAAACTTCGTGAATGAACCTTTGGAACATTTGTGCGGCATTTGATAGCCCAAAGGACATGTATAGGAATTCGTATAGTCCAAACGGGGTGTTATAGCTGTCTTTGGCACGTCGTTGGGATGTACCGGGATCTGGTGGTACGCTCTAGTCAGATCTATTTTTGAAAATATGGTTGTTCCGTGTAATTGATGAGCGAAATCTTGTAAGTGAGGTAGGGGATATCTGTCTGGTATAGTAAGGATGGATTCACACTGGCCTGCGATCATGACTATGATTATGACCATGATTAATGGCTTGTAACAGAACATGCACATTGATCACGACCGGCTTCACGATTTTTCGAATCGCCAATAACAACTGTGTAAACAACAGCCAATAAGAGCTAATGTAGTATACAGCACATAAAAGATGGCCAAATGCCTCCTTTCTATTAGCTATCATAACAATGTAGTCACTGCAACAGCGACAATATTCAGCAAGTTGAATATTGTCGTGGTCGTAAGGAAGAGCTGTGAAGCGAGGCCTGATGGGATTGTTTTTATAGCAACGGTCGTGATTGTGGTCGAGATCGCTGTCACAAGGCCAGTATGAATCCAGCCTAAGATGGTTGAGGGCGCGATAATCGCCCGTGGGTCGAATTTCCCCATTGGGTTTCGGCACGAGGTGTAATGGGTTAGACCAATTAGAGCTGCTTGGGCGGCAGATACCTTGATCAAGCATATTCTCAAATTCTTTCTTTGCTAAACATAGTTGTTGTGGATTAAGGCATCTAGGGCAAGAGAAGACTGGCTGGCCCTTTGTTATAATCCGATGTACGGTATTGTGTTTTAGTTTATTGTTTGCCGGATATGGGCATAAAATATCCTTAAATTTCTTTAGAATTTTGTGATATTTGCTGTTTCCGGCAATGAGCGTGATGTTATCTCCAGTGTTTGTGATTGAAGAACCTTGGATCTTAGATGAATTTTGGGATCCCTGATACATGAGTTTTTTAAATCAATAAGTAGGCCATAATGTTTCATGAAATCAGTGCCTATAATGGGTCTGCTGACATTGGCGATGATAAATGGCCACTTGAATAGGCGTCGTAAGTTCAATGATAAGGTTATCGTTTTAGTGCTGAAGGTGTGTTTTGCTGAGTATAGGGTTAATGGCATGGGATCGTTTGACTGAGTTTGAGATTGTGCTGGCAGAACACAGACGTCGCTTCCACTATCGATTAAATAATGTTTTGATTAGAGTGTTTTGCTGAGTATAGGGTTAATGGCATGGGATCGTTTGACCGAGTTTGAGATTGTGCTGGCAGAACACAGACGTCGCTTCCACTATCGATTAAATAATGTTTACGAGAAGTTGGATCGAATACAAAAAGGCGGCTTTTGGTGTTTTTTTGGAAATCACATTGCGTCACCTGTGATTTCCTGTCTAGTTTCCCGAGAATTTACACAGGGATCTACATTTCTTAGCCTTTTCACTGTATTTGTCATGGTACCAGCAAGTCATGTCCTCAGTTGACGGACTGTCTCTCCTGTTTCGACTAGTGAACCTCTGTCTGGTTGTGTTGGGTCATTGTTGCCAACGGGTTAGCCGTTGCATTTGTTGGGTTAATTGGGCGACTTGTTTTCTTAACTCTGCCAGCTCATCCATCGTTTCTGCTCTTTGGATTGTATAGCATTCAGGTGTGCTTGGTGTCACCACTTCCACGATTTTGTCCACCATGATGGATAAGTTGTCGAGTTTATTGTCAGTCACCGATAAGATGGCTTGTGCTTGGCTGAGGAGTCTTTGTAGCCAAAGATTTTTAGCCTGTTGCCTAGTCCAGTTCCCTCCAATTGGCGCATTTTTCATAGTAAATGTGAAGTTCGGTCATCTCCGAGTGTCAGATCCGATATTAGAGCCTTCAAACGTTTCTGCTCAGAGTCCAAAAACTCTGATATTAAGTGCTTTTTCAAGGCCGTGTACTTGTTTTCAGCTGGAGGGTTCATCACTATGTCACTGATATGTGTGAGTACATCTACGTCGAGTGGTGCTATGACTGCATAGTATTTTGTCGTGTCTTGAGTGATACCAGCGACGTGAAACTGAGCTTCGATATTGATGAAATAAAGTTCCTGTGATTTATCCCAAAAGGGAGGCAACTTAATGGCTACTCGATGAATTTCGGGTGGTGGAGAGTCGGTCGCCATGTTAGAGCTTGTTCAGAACACATGTGATGTTAGTCCTAAGTAGTACGGGCGAGTTGAGTTGAAGAATAAAATAAAGGTCCTACCTCTGGTCTTTATGGATGTAAGGAGAAAATGGGATATTGTGGATTGAGTTTTTTTACATCTTCGGTTATGAAGATTTCTTCCTGATGCGTCACGTCCAGCTTACCAGTATGGAGTTCGATATATGTCCGAATTCAGAGACAAAGTTCAATCTGTTTGCATCCACAATGTAATTTATTATCCTATTATTAATACTATATACATAAACGACACTAAAGTACAGTTAATATTTGACACACCAGAAACTATCGCGACTATTTGACTGATGTCAGTCCACATCAGAGTGTAGTCAAAAAGTATCGACAGCACAGTTGGGCTGGCAACTCTTAGTCGGTATTTCCTTAAGAGATAGTCTCGTCTTTCAGGAGTGGTAGACCTTTTGGCTGGTAGGGGTTGCCGCAGTTGCAACAAAGTTTTTGTTGCTCATTTTAATTCTGATATTTTATGGTTTAAACTTGTTAAATATTTTTGTTGAGATTTGGAAAGGGCAGAAATTTTTAATATTTCTTTGATATTTTCTGCCAAACAAATATTTAAAAAATTCATATTAAAAAAAATGTAATTAGATGTGACACAAAACAATTGTGTTCTGCTTTCTATCTGGCTTTTTCTTAACATTATCATGTTTGATATTGAATTTAATGCTACAAGTCTAGAATTTTGTTTAAATGATCTTTTATTCCAATAATGAACTGGATTTGTAAAATTTTTTAAATTAAAAGAAATTATCTATTTATTTTAATTAATGTTATATTATTCTAATACAGTATTTGAACGTTGGCAGATTGATTTATAAACGAATATATATGGTAAATCATTGTAATGTAAAGTAGTTAAACCCAAATTATGAATTAAATTTCAATTTACTCTATACTCTTCTCAAAAAAATTCTGTTGTTTTATAATGCATTATAATCATCATTATTCATACAATAATAATAATATATTTGATTCAAACATTGCTGTTTAAATCATATTCTTTATTAAAATAAAAGGACTATCATATAGGATTTAAACTATCTCCTCATTTCTACTGTTCATTATACTGCATCTAATTTTTTTAGTATATTTAAGAAAGACAGAAAAAAATACAGCAGATAGATAAAACAATGCTTTAACTAATGCCTCACTAAAACTTATATGTCATCAGTAAATAGCTAGAAATTTATATAATAAAATACTGAATAAATATAAGCAAGATAGCTTACAAAAGAATATAATTCATAAAATTAACATTATTTATTTTCTTTCCAGAGAATAACAGCAGTAATCCCTCTCAACATAAGTTGAAGCTCTGGGCTGAACTATTTTCTGGCATAATTAAAAAAATTAACCCTTGGATGCCTTGCAATTACTTTATTTATCTTGAAACAAACATAAATGTATATATACCAAAAAATATATACAGACACCTTTCTACTTGCACAATTTCAAGTTCAGTAATTTTCCAAAAATCAAATAAATAATAAAAGAATATGAAAATATAAAAAAATGATTAAAACAATAAAATTTTTCAATATTAAATACGTGAAGTATAATTTCTAGCAAAGTTATGCCATTACTGTAATAGTCAATAATTGTGTATATGTATGCTTACATATACAGTGGATTCCACTTAATTGGGCCACTGGTTAATTGGGGCAGCCATGTAATTGGGCCAAATCTCAAAGAATGGAAACTAAACTAATAAATTATTACATAATTTAAATGCTTAATTGGGACAACTTTTACTTAATTGGGACAATAGCAGAAAAGAAATTTTCAATTTTTTATATATTTTAGGGATTTTTCAAAAGTATGGCAACACTACATATACTAATATTTGTTTTGTGCTTTCTTAAATAAAAACCTTATATAAAAATTATAACAACATTTTATTCAGCAATTTTTCAGGTTAAACATTTCTAAAATACAATACAGACTAACATAATAGAGCAAGTCATTTCTTCACGTCCTATTACATACACATTGTCAACACACTGTTGCCGCACTAATATAAACATCCATTCTTTAGTAAAATTATAAGTAAATATCATAGTTGATAAATAATACATAACAATATTGTATTCGGCAACATTAGCCTGATGAGAATCACTTATTTATTGTCATAAGTCTGCAAGTCTGCAAGTGTGCATCTACTTAAGAGTCTACCATTATTGTACCTAGCGATATGCATTTACAGTGTCGATTTTATTTAAAATTTTTAAATCTTTGCCAAGATGTCAAGAAAGGATTTTACACTTTCGAGTAAAACTGCTTTGCTGGATAAAATTAAAAGCCAGCCATCTAATACAAGCCATCAATAGACTCATTGAAATAAACCAAAATACACCATAGCACATCTCCTACAACAAGAAAACCAACTGTGTGAGGATTGGGCATTACAGAAAGAAATTCCGGGAACATCCAAAAGAAAGCATGATAAAAGAATCCAGAAGGTGAAGAAGCATTAGATCAATAGATTTCTATAGTAGATCCAGAAGTTGAAGAAGCATTAGATCAATGGATTTCTATAGTTAAGATACAAGTCGAAGAAGCATTAGATCAAATGGTTTTCTATAGTTAGCGGGCAGAGAAATTCCAGGAACATCGAAAAGAAAGCGTGATGGAAAGGATCCAGAAGTAAAAAAGCATTAGATCAATGGTTTTCTATAGTAAGCAGGCAAGGTGTGCATTAGATCAATGGCTTTCTATAGTTAGCAGGAGAGGCATAAATATCAGTGGCCCAGTGTTGAAAATGAAGTCAGAGGAGATCGCTAAAAAGCTAATAATGAGGTACCTATTTTAATAAAGCATTAAAATAGGTACATAATTATCAATTTTTTACTTATTATTTATTTACCTACGAATTACTATTTTATTTTAGAATTTATTATTACTTCGTTTAATTGGGGCAGTGCTTAATTGGACCAAAATGGCTTAGTCCCAATGTGTCCCAATTAAGTGGTATCCACTGTATATAGCCTATATTAGAGAGAAGATTCATAATTCTTTCAAAACTGGTTTCTTTTTCTTCTGTCAATAATTAATTGTCAATAGTAAGATTATTATGAATCTAATGCCCAGTATAAGCTATATGTATATTACACATATTATATATGTTTTAATATAACCATAATAATTTATGTAAATTCAACTTATGGCAAAATTTCATTTGTTAAAATTCTCAAGCACTGTGTAAGATGATATGTGTCTGTATACATAATGCGGCATTATAATTTATATACATATATATATATATATCATTGCATCACTGAAGATTTCCTCCTGTCCATCCTTACTTACAAAAGTGCCGCATATCCGCAGTTTGGCTATAAAAAATATCCTGATACCAGTGGCGTAGCGAGGGGAGGGCAAGAAGGTCTATCATGCCCCCGGCGCCACTCGTAGAGGGGTGCCAAATTCTTATTACGAGTATATTCTATATATTATATGATTTTTGTGGGGTGCGCCAAAAAGGTATCGTGCCCCGGGCGCCAGTTATGCTTGCTACGCCACTGCCTGATATCACAGTCATTCTGCAGACCCCACAATATGCATGGGGAAGGTCAGAAATATGTATTTAATCATTCCAAATAAGGAACTACTAAAATTCACCTGATATCACAGTCACTCTGCAGACCCCACAATACGCATGGGGAAGGTCAGAAATATGTATTTAATCATTCCAAATAAGGAACTACTAAAATTCAGAAAAATAACTTTCCTTTTAACAATAGATAAGAAACCCCAGAAACTTAAACTTTTAATGTTGCATTTTCATTTCAAGTTCTTTCAGAAACTTAAATTTTTAATGTTATGATATCATTTCAATAGTTTCTATTATGAAAATTAATAACCGATATAATAATTTTCCAAAACTTATATTTTTAATGTTATGATTTCATTTCAAGAACTTCTAACATGAAAATTAATAACCAATATAACAATTTTTCTCTTTAATAACGTGAACAAAAATTCCCAAAACAACACAAATTTATTGTCAATAGTAATAGCAGTTTGTTTTTTACTGCCCTGCTGGCAGGATTAGGAAAACACTCTGCACATGTGTGTAAACGACTGGGCAAGTTTTCATCGTTACTACTCTCTGAACTGAGTAAGTTTTCAAAAGCAAAGCAGGATTCAAGTGTCCTATACACATTCATTGGCATGATTTTGAGAACAAATGGGTCTTTAATAAGATAGATCACTTCAATAGGAGTATATACAGTTAATTTTCAGTATTTGCGAATACTGAGAATTAACTACCATATATACTCGAATATAAGCCGACCCTCCGACTTCAGAGTTTGAAAATCGGTAAAAATGCGTAACCCGTCTAAGCCTACCCCCGACTTTAGCGCTTAAAATTCGATAAAAATTTGAAATCGATAAATTACATAATTTTTGATTTTTAGTTAATGATATATTAATGCCATTTGCCAAAATAAATATTTTACTAAAACTTTAAATATATACATATAAAATAATGTACAAATAAACTTCTATTTAAGTAACTGGTATATTTACAAATAAGCCTTATCAAAGTGGAAAAATTATTTTATTATAGAAGTACTTTCGACTTCAAGAAGTCATCATCAGCTTTGTAAAGCTGATGATGACTTCTTGAAGTCGAAAGTACTTCTACAATAAAATATTTTTTCCACTTTGAATAAGGCTTATTTGTAAATATATATAAAATAAATTATTATAATACAAACACCAATATATTAATTTAAAAGGTAAAATTTTACTTTACCCAAAGCAATCGAGCGTATCACGTCGCCGACTCCAACCTGTGTTTGTATAATGCATCAGATAGGCAACACCACGCTGCAGTGGTGGCTCGCCCATAGGAGCTGCAGGGCTGCAGCCCTCCCACCAAAATGAAAACATTTTTAAATTATTATAGCTATTACATTACTATACAATTATTTTACAAACATTTTTTTCCGTTCGTAGTATATTTATTTTTGAATTGTAGTACATAGGTACATCGATAGGCGCTCTGTATGTGTGTATTGTATGAGTCAATGCGATTGCGCCTAGGCGCTCTGTATGTGTGTATTGTATGAGTCAGTGCGATTGCGTACTTGCTCTGTATGTGTGTATTGTATGAGTCAGTGCGATTGCGTACTCATCAGGGCTGCAATCAGTGCAGACCGAGTCACACCACATAGTCAGTGTATTGAGCAGGTGGGGGTAACCCGTGATATATGTTTTTGGGGCTGCAAACATTGCAGTCCACACTACGTATTTTAGCTACGTATTTTAATTATTATTTTTTTCAGCCCTGCCACAAAAATCATCCACGAGCCGCCACTGCCGCGCTGCCTATCTGATGCCGCGACGCAGAAATTCTTGACAATAAACCAGCTAGTCATTCAACACAATGCACCCACATAAGATTCTTGGATTATAGTCAAGAATTTCTGCATTGCAATGCATCAGGCAGCACGGCGTCGCCTATCTGATGCACTATATAAATCCAGGTTGGATTTGGTGGTGTGATGCACTCGATCATAACAGGTAAAGTAAAATTTTATTTTACTCCGAAGTGAGATTGATATCTGTGTATGACATTATCGTTAGGATGACGTAGCTTCAGAAAATATCAAGTTAACGAATAATAATAAATTTTTATAATTTACATAAAAATATTTTCTTTTTATTGTTGTTATTGAATAACTGTTTTCTTTTCTAAAAAAAGTTCATATTATCACAGTAAAAATTCCATTAGAATACATATATGTCACACGATTCCCAAGAGACCGTTCGAAGTTTCTTTTTCCCTATAGTTGAGTTGAGTTCGTATTCAAGCAAATCTTTGATCGTATTTTAAAATGAGTGGATCACCCAAACGATGATGTCATATACCATTAGGATGAGATGTGCAACGTGATTTGTAGACATTAAGCGTGTGAGTTTGGAGTTTAGATTTTGCTTAGGATGAATTTTTTTGATAGACTAAAGTTATTTTTCAGTACAGATTTTAAATAATAATATTTCATTATTGTAAATATTATTTTAGTTACTTTTTAATCTATTTTAATTAAATCATTGATGAATTAAATATAATAAGTATTTATTGATTACTAGCTAATGAATTAAAACATTCTTAATTAATATTAATGAAAAATAAATATATTTTTTTTCACTCAAATATGAATCATAGGTAAGATTCTTGATTGATTGTCGAGTTTTCACGTCATGTCGTATCGGGCAGTGTGGCGTGATCTATCTGATTATGATATATAAACGCAGGTTGGAGTCAGTGACATGATGCACTCAATCGTGGCGTCATCTATCTGATTATGATATATAAACGCAGGTTGGAGTCAGTGACATGATGCACTCAATCGCATTGGGGTAAGATAAAATTTTACCTGGTATCGTATTAAATGAATTATTGCAAAAATTTTTTTCCCATCTTCAGGAGACATTCAATAAGTTATGGCTTTGCTTATTACTTCAATTATTTGATTTTTTTGATCCATGTATAAGCCGACCCCCCACTTCAGAAATTTTTTTGGGGGAAAAAACCTGGCTTATACACGAGTATATACGGTATTTTATATAATAAATTTATATAATTATTTCTATTTGTGAAAATTTATTTATAACCACAAATTTGATTTTCACGGCGCTTTCGTGCTTATTAAATGTTAAAAAAACAACTGTAAGATATTTCGTGCTTATTCACAGATTCTTGCTGAGTGGCGAAAATACTATTATAAATGTTACTCTTACTAATACTCTCTGTGTTGTTCTGCTTGAAAAGTCTCATTACCTATCCTTGTCTACTCCACAGATCACAGGTAGGCCAAAAGCGTGTTCTTTTTGTCTGCTGGTCCCACAGAATAATGTGAACCTATGCTTAAATGCAGCTTCAAATTTAGGCAAATTTAGGTGCTTAACTTCCTGCATATTTATTCCTTACACAGAGATTTTAAAAAATCTGAGGCAAAAAGTGACACAGACAAGCCTGACACAGTTTATCAATGCAATTCAGGAAGACAATGTGTCAGCTGCCACATCAAACAACTACCCATCAAAACTAAGATTTTATTTACTACATAGTTAGTGTTTTAAAAAATTAAATAAAGATTACTGTAATTATAATACTGTACACAGTACTGTACACTGAAAATATATTGTAATTATTTGTAAGTACTGTAATATATATTAAATAAAGTGTCTTTAAACAGAAAAACATAGAATAAAACTAAAAATTAAAAAATTTAAGTGCTCTCTTCGGTGTTTAAATATCTATTAAACAAATTCTAAGCACACATAAGCAGTCCAGTATTTTTTTTAATATAACCATTTAATCTGAATAAAGTTTTCAGCTTCTATGCCATCATCAGCTCTTACAAACACTTAATGGAATACAATATAAACAGCTACAGTTCTAACACTAAAAATGTAACTTTAAGAACTAAAATTCAAAAATTAAAAAAATTTCAAAAAAATTCACTTTAATTTTGAATTTCTAACAGTGTCTTATATCTAAGGCTAAAATCTAACAAAATAAAATTAATTTAATTAAAATTTCATTTACTTGTAGAAAAATATAAGTCCAATCGCATAGTAACTTCTAGAAATATAAAATTATATTTGCATCAAAAATTATTTTCAGTCGATATTATATTGGGAACCTTGTTACAAAGCAAACCTCCAGGCTTTAGATATATTATTCATTTGCCTATCGTTAATTACTATCCCGTTTTTACTACCTTTATATATATGTAACTCTTCTGCAGTAAATAGCTTGTTCACGTTATTAAAAGGCTTCAGTATTCTGCTTTTCTCCCACTCTATTTTCATATTACACTCGTATGCTCTTTTAGCTAGAGCAGTATTCAAATTAGCTTTTTCTATGTCCCTTTTATGTTCATTTCGCCTATCTTTCAGATTTCTTGTTGTTGCTCCAATATACACTTCTTTTCTACCATTTTATAGATTTTTCAATGGTATCTCATAAACTCACGTTCTCTCTTCTTGTTTGTAAGAAGAGTTTAGAAATTCAAAATTAATGTGGAATGGTCAGCATGTTCAGTGATAGCACACACAGGGCCATCCGGGCCCAAGTGTGCTATATGTCTCCGGGCTGTGATATCAGATGCAAAAAAGGGGTTTTTCGCCTTACAGAAGCAAGCTACACAAGTTAGAACTAGAATTGATTCTGGACTTAATGAGTGCTTAATGAACCAGCTAACACACCTAGACCACTTTATATTTAGCTTTAAATCGAGTCTTAGAAAGAAGCATATTAAAAAGATTAGATGGATATTTCAGAAACAGCTCCGCCCGAAATATAAATGAGCTCTACCACTTGAAGAAGTTTAACTGTCATAGATGATATTGAATTGCCACGATTTGTTGAAGAAGTTATTCAAATAGGCCCCGCGTGTGCTATCACCGAACATGCTGATTTTGTACAGGACGTTCCGGCATTAGAGAGAGTACTGCAGCCGCTAGATGATCTAGAGGCAGAACACTATACACATATTAAAAAGATTAGATGGATATTTCAGAAACAGCTCCGCCCGAAATATAAATGAGCTCTACCGCTTGAAGAAGTTTTAACTGTCATAGATGATATTGAATTGCCGTGATTTGTTGAAGAAGTTATCCAAATAGGTCCCGCGTGTGCTATCACTGAACATGCTGATTTTGTACAGGACGTTCCGGCATTAGAGAGAGTACTGCAGCCGCTAGATGATCTAGAGGCAGAACACTATACACATATTAAAAAGATTAGATGGATATTTCAGAAACAGCTCCGCCCGAAATATAAACGAGCTCTACCGCTTGAAGAAGTTTAACTGTCATAGATGATATTGAATTGCCGCGATTTGTTGAAGAAGTTATCCAAATAGGTCCCGCGTGTGCTATCACTGAACATGCTGATTTTGTACAGGACGTTCCGGCATTAGAGAGAGTACTGCAGCCGCTAGATGATCTAGAGGCAGAACACTTTAGGTGGGCTTTCGTCGCAGAGCATAGAAAAAGGAAATCTAGCACAGAGAAATCCTCCCAATCTATGACCCACCTGAATCATGCTAGCATTAGACGTGTTTTAAGATGGTTTGAAGATAATAATATATCTTCAAACCATCAATAACTCGGGATGATAAGTCCAAAAAGCTTGTTATGTTAAAGAAACTTATGATAACTTTATAATGGATTTTATTCAGGCATCAGGAACAGAAAGGTTAAATAGTGACCCAACTTTAAAAATGGCCAACAGGGTTTCGAGATTGCTTAAAAGACCTAATCTCCCTTCGTATCTCATTAAGCAGAAAGTGCATAACTTGGCTTGTCTGTGAATTTTTGCATACATAAAAACGCATAAAAATCCAGTATCTGCTAGACCAATTGTTGAGAAGAGACGCTCCCCCACATTTTATCTAGAAAGAGGTTTAGCTCTTTGGTGTAATGTGAAATTAAGTAACTACTGATGTTCTATTAAATCTTCAGAAGAATTTTTGGAGCGACTGAGATCCTTAGAAATTGAGGGCACAGAAACTATGTCTATTTTAGACTTCGAATCTCTATACCCTTCGTTGAACCTTAATGCTGCTTGTATAATGTTTTACAGGTTCCTTTTGAAACACACCCAAGAAGAAGAACAGAACCCTAAGGTGGTTAGAGAGTTAGTGCACTTGATATGCCATGATTCATACTTTGAATTTGAAGGCATGTTCTATCAGCAAAAGCAAGGAGTTCCGATCGGAAGCCCGATGGCGGGAGTATTGGCAGAGATTATTATCCGGGAGGTAGAATGCCAGCTACATTCTGATATTAGGAACGAGATGCGCATGTACTCAAGATATGTGGACGATATTTTCATAATGTGAGAGAGACGAAGTATGAGTGAACTTGTAATTGAACACTTTTCCAAGCCGCAATACGGTTTAAAGCTAAAGCTCTAATTTTTCATTTCTGTCATATACTATTCATAAGCAAAAGGTAAGATCATTTATTTTAGACTTATAGTATTGATTAACTGCATGTGTGGCATGAAACTAAAATTAACAAATAATGCTTGAACAATTAACCAAGAGGTTATTGAGTAAAATAAAAGCAAAACACCTAGTAATAATTTAAAATTTCATTATTCAGAATGGCAAGAAGAAAAAGAAGTAACTCTAATTTTAAAAGAAGAAAGAAAGCCAGAAGAAACTGTTGAAGAAGAAGTAACAATTGTTAAAAAACCAGAAAAGAAACCAGAAGTAACTGAAGTAGAAGAAAAACTGATCATTAAAAAGAAGAAAAAGAAACCAATAATAGAAGAAGTAGCAGAGGAATTTAAAATTAGTTTAGAAGAAAAGAAAGAAGAAAAAATTATTACAGAGGAAATAACAGAATTTGCTATTAAAATTCCTCAAGAAAAAGTAAAACCCAAAGAAACTCCAAAAGAAGAAACATTTGAAATAGAACTAAAGAAAGAAGAAATATCTGAGAAACCTGAAGATGTAGAAGAGAAATTTATTATTCCTATCAAGAAGAAAGAAAAACCAAAGGAAGAAAAGAAGGTTGAAGAAGTTGAGGAATCAGCAGAGATTGTACTTCCTGCTGAAAAACCAAAACCAAAAGTAGAAGAAGTTGCTGAAGAAGCAAAAATCATCTTAAAAAAGCCTGAAAAGAAACCAGAAAAAGTTGAAGAGATAGAAGAGAAAGTCACAATTAAGAAGAAAAAGAAGAAATCTGTTACAGAGGAACAAATTTCTGAAGAATTCAAAGTCACTTTGGATAAGAAAGAAGAAGAAAAGCCTGTTATAGAAGAGGAAGCTGCTGAATTTGCAATCAAAGTCCCTAAAAAGAAACCAGAACCTAAAGAGGAAGCTCCAGTAGAAGAAACTTTTGCTATAAAGTTAAAGGAGGAAGAGAAAAAGCCAGAGAAACCTGAAGATGTAGAAGAGAAATTTATTATTCCTATCAAGAAGAAAGAAAAACCAAAAGAAGAAAAGAAGGTTGAAGAAGTTGAGGAATCAGCAGAGATTATACTTCCTGCCGAAAAGCCAAAACCAAAAGTAGAAGAAGTTGCTGAAGAAGCAAAAATCATCTTAAAAAAGCCTGAAAAGAAACCAGAAAAAGTTGAAGAGATAGAAGAGAAAGTCACAATTAAGAAGAAAAAGAAGAAATCTGTTACAGAGGAACAAATTTCTGAAGAATTCAAAGTCACTTTGGATAAGAAAGAAGAAGAAAAAATTGTTATAGAAGAAGAAACTGCTGAATTTGCAATCAAAATTCCTAAAAAGAAACCAGAACCTAAAGAGGAAGCTCCAGTTGAAGAAACTTTTGCTATAAAGTTAAAGGAGGAAGAGAAAAAGCCAGAGAAACCTGAAGATGTAGAAGAGAAATTTATTATTCCTATCAAGAAGAAAGAAAAACCAAAAGAAGAAAAGAAGGTTGAAGAAGTTGAGGAATCAGCAGAGATTATACTTCCTGCCGAAAAGCCAAAACCAAAAGTAGAAGAAGTTGCTGAAGAAGCAAAAATCATCTTAAAAAAGCCTGAAAAGAAACCAGAAAAAGTTGAAGAGATAGAAGAGAAAGTCACAATTAAGAAGAAAAAGAAGAAATCTGTTACAGAGGAACAAATTTCTGAAGAATTTAAAGTCACTTTAGATAAGAAAGAAGAGAAAACTGTTATAGAAGAAGAAACTGCTGAATTTGCAATCAAAATTCCTAAAAAGAAACCAGAACCTAAAGAGGAAGCTCCAGTTGAAGAAACTTTTGCTATAAAGTTAAAGGAGGAAGAGAAAAAGCCAGAGAAACCTGAAGATGTAGAAGAGAAATTTATTATTCCTATCAAGAAGAAAGAAAAACCAAAGGAAGAAAAGAAAGTTGAAGAAATTGAAGAAAGTGCAAAGATTGTACTTCCTGCTGAAAAACCAAGACAAAAAGAAGAAATATCAGGTATGATAATTTAAAATTAATATAATAAAATGTTAATCTGGACTAATCTGTAATAGAAGGGATTAGTCATCTGGATTAGTGATATTCTATTTAATGTAAATCTGTACTGGTACAGATATATTAAATAGGATAGGTAGGAAATACTTCAAACACAATAATAATAATAATTAAGATAAAGAGAATGTATTGGTATATTGTTTAGTTAGTTTAACCTTTAAAAAATATTGTTTTAAATATAAGTAGTGTTTTATATGTGAAAGAAAGGTACATTATTCTACAGTTCATTTTGAAATACATATTGTATAAGAACTATTATACACATATCATAAAACTGTAAAAATTAAAAAAATTTTTCATTCAATCTTAAATTACTATTGAAATTTAATATTTAAATTCAAAATGCTCTGGAGAAGCCATTATCTAAATTAACAGTGTCCAGATTAGCAATGTTTTATAATATATAAATGTAAAATAAATTATTTTTCATTAATACTTTGTCCATTGCTTCAGTATATTATCATCGCTAGCTTTGACTATTATTTTTTAAGAAAATGCTGAGAAAAACTTTATTTCCCTCAATTGGGAAAATACATACTAAAATTTGAATGCTCAAAGAGCCATAATCATTAACCATTAAATTATGAGAATTATCAAATTAACATTCTAGATTATCCCTATTACTGATATTTAAATTTCTCAAACAGAAGACTAGAAATGTTTTTTAATATAATCATAAGAGAAGGACTAAGTAACTAATGATATTGAGTTACTTAACTCCACAGTCAGAGATTATAGTTTTAAAAATTTCATGTATTTTTCATAAAAAAGAAAAATGACTCTATTGAATAATTAATATAATATAAATATCTATAAATTAGTGTTGTCATTTTTATTTGCATTAAAAAGTGTGGATATACAGTGAAACCCCGATTTTGAAACTTTTCGGGGACCGGCCCAAAAATTACAGTGAAACCCCGATTTTGAAACTTTTCGGGGACCGGCCTGAAAAGTCGGAACGGGGAAACACACGAAGCCGGAAACTCTGATGACGTCATAATAAAAAAGTTATATAATTAAAACGTAGGAAGATGCAAAATTTTACATTGCAAGTATAGGAAAATGCTCAGACTTCCGAAAATAGACATTAAAGCGGGAAAGTCAAGGGAAAGTTTTACATTGCATGTATAAGAAAATGCTCGGACTTCCGAAAATAGACGTTTAAAGCGGGAAAGTCGTACGATACGGGAACGCACGCGTGGGTTTCACTGTATTTATCTTCTCTAAATTTGTAATTTTCCAACTCATTTATTATATTCATTCATTGATTTTTTATTATAAATATAAATTTTATTTTATTAATTAAATCAACTATAAAATACTAAATAACAAAAAATAACATCTTATGCAGTTACTTTGGTAATAATTTTATATATTAGAACTATTGAATATAATCATGTATAGGTCAACCCTCCTACTTTAGAATTTGAAAATTAGTAAAAATGTGAAACCCATGTATAAGCTGATCCCAAAACTTTCAAGTGTTAGAACAATACAATATTCATTGAAAAATGAGATGCTATCCAAAAGTTCCCAAAATTCACCAATAAATAAATGAATATACAGTACTTGGATCTTAGTCATCACTGTTGCTTTCAAAGAAGTCCCCTTGCTAAAACAATTGTCATTTTCTATTGAAAGCCAGACAGTAAGCTATGAAAACAAGTAGATGAGGATTTATTTATGTTTATGCTAGGGAGCTGCATGAGATAGCACCCTTATTTATTTCTTATTTATTTATTTATATATAATTATTGTAAATAATTTTAATAAAACTTAAAAACTCTTTGGCAGGTTAAATTTTAGTAGTATTTAAGTTAGGTGAATCTAAAATATTTTAACGAATAAAGAGCACTAATGGCAGTAGTGACTTTACCAAACTAATTTATTTCAGAATAACGGAGTACTTTCCCTAAAATATTTTATTTTATAAAAATAATTTTTTAATTTAATGAATCATTAATGTTGATCTAGAACAGTGATTTTCAACCTCTTCATAAATTCATACTACCAAAATCAAAATTCAAAAATTTCAGTATCACCAACAAAAATATGCCATGTATACAAATAGAAAGTCAAGATTATACATGTACCACTAGTCATACCACAAATTGAGAATTGCTTATCTAAAAGATAAGTGTTCCTTTGTTTATATTTAAACATATTCTGTGATTCTGTATGGTGTTGCTGAAGATGGTTTATTTAAATTGGAAACATTCCAAATTCATATTTTATTTCCTGATGTGAAATTAAAAAAAACAGCACTGATCAGGAAAGAAAAAATTTTATTACAGAAATGTTTTTAACTTACTCGGGAAGCTTCTTCAGCAGACTGAAGAAGAATCCACAAATAGGTTGAAAATATTTCTGTAATAAAATTTTTTTCTCTCCTGATCAGTGCTGTTTATCATTAGTTTGTAGATGTAGATGTAGAAGGGGGAGTCTTCACAGCCCTAGCATTGCAACCACCAATGGTCTATTGTGCACCTTATCATTAGTTTAGTATTCCAAATGTCTTTGTAAATAAAGGATATTTTATATTAATTACTGATATGTAGTGCTGAACTTTATTATTATTGTTTTAGAACTTTGGAGTCTTTTTAAGCAGTTAGTGAGTACTAATCTTAAATATATATTTCCTTGATTCTAAAACAGTTTATTCACTTTGATATTGCGATATGACTTACAGTTAATGTCAAAACAAACTTTTCATTATCTAATATGAAGAAATAAATCATTGCTATCTTAGGTGGAAATAATGGGATTTTTAATAGCAATCATTAATCAAGTCTTTACAATACATTCAAATAATAAGACAAAAACAGAAATGAAATAAAATGTGCAAAATAAATTTTATTGCAATTAATGAAATAGGAAATTATCCAGCATGCAAAAATCATTTAAATTGCATATCTTGTTTTCCAGACAAGTTCATAATAAATGTTAATATTTTTTTATTTATCAGAACCATTGAATAGCATGAAAACTTGATCAGAAATACAGAGATTGCATTGTGTTTATTATACAGCAATCACCAACATTGCTGTTCTTTCAATGTATTTTTTTGTTATATAACAGCACATAATATCTGCATAAAAATAATAAAAAATAATATTTCACATTATATTCTACTCATCTCAATTTTTAATTCACTTTTAATTTCATTTAAGGTCCTATAAGCTAGTTCAGATTTTATTTTATTTGATTTAGGACCTAGTTGTCAATTTGAACCTTCTTCATCACAAATAAATTATTTACTTGAATATTTTTGATTTTCATGAATGATTTATGAATACAAACCAATATTAGCAATAAAAAAATGTCCATAATTATGTGTATCCTTTGGCACATTATTTCCATTTTCAGCTATCCACGTAGCCTGCCTCAGTTCCTACGTGGATAGCCGAAAACGTTTTTGAATAAATGATTTATCTTACTTATTTGGCTTATTGTTTACGTTTATTTAATATCTAAAGTAAGAAGTTTTTCAATATGTATTTGTCTATTTTACAATATTATACAATACAATACAATGAGAAAATATTGGGATCAAAATAATCTTTTGCTGTTACTAATGCTACATCAGTAGCATAGTAACAAGCAAAGGTGCCAATATTTGATATAATCATTGGATTATAAGCAATGATGAGCTGAGAAATTTTTAAGAACCATTTCATAAATTGTGAAAAAGTCTCACAATTTTTACTCTTTGTACGGAATACACAGAAATTCCTGTTAAAGTTAGAGCATTTGAGATTGGAAATGAATAACTGTAGCAGTTAAATAATAAACTATTGCAACACAGTTCTGTAGTGAATCTTAAATATTCTGGTTTTCTATTCAAAGGGCCCAAATTTAATTATAAATGATCTGAGTAGAAAACCAATAGGATCATTGTATGTGGGAGATTGCAATTGGGCTTTGAATGATTTTACCACTTAAATAATCAGCTAATTATTTGGAAATGGAATGAAAAAATCTCCCAGTAGTAATCTAGCAAAACTGCAATGTTTTTCAGTAAATACAATAAAGAATTCCAATTATTTTTTTAAATTCCAAGGAAATGCCATTTCCATTCCAAATTCCATTTAAATTTTTAATTTAAATGTTTATTTTAAGCTGAAAAAATATTAATGCTTTTTCACTTAAAATGTCTTTCATTTTATGAATTTCTCTCTATTGTTTTATGCTATTTTCAAATTATAGATTCATAGATAACAAGTAATATTAAATCCAAATAATATCAACTTTTGACTTAATGAAGCCATCTATGGTTTCATTAAGTCAAAAGTTCTTTGTATAATAAATATATATATATTTTTCACTTAATTGGAGCTGAAATTTTATTCCTTAAATACATAAATAACAGGATAGTTCTAGAGCAGGGATATTCAATCTTTTGGGTTTTCTGGGCCATATTTGAAGAAGAATTGTGTTGGGTCACATTATATGTAGATTGGAGAAAACATGATTTTTTTTTGTATGAAATCTTAGTCAACCAACAAAATATTTGTTATTTTTTGATAGCAGCAAGCCTTATGAATAAAATAAGCTATGAATAAAGAAATTAAATGCAGGTAGTCCTTGACTTACAATAATTTGCATTTACAACTTCCAAAAACTATTACTAAAATTTCTCTAATTCAACTTATTACTGTATCTCATCATGACTCTCATTGTAATTCTATCACATCCAATAAGAGAAATAATACTATTGATGAAAATTCCAACAAATGGTTTTTCTTACTATTTGGCTTTTGAGTTGTGTTTTTATAAACAAGAAGGCGAAGAAAGTTTTGTTTAACCATTTTAAGTTAAATAGAAACTTAATTTATGAAAATATTAAAATAGAAATCAAATAAATGAAGAATTAAAAAAGTCCTCAACTTACATCGAAATTGATTTATGACAGAGATGTTGGAATGGAATCCCATTATAAGTCAAGGACTATATTTAAAAAAATATCGTACTTCATATTTTTAAAAATTTTCAACAAAAATCAAAGTGTCATGCAAATTTTTATTAATTAGCCAAAAAAGTAATATAATTTATTAAAATATTGTCATTTTTTTAGTAAGATATATTTATTTCATGTTTTACTTAAAATTTCAAAAATAATTCTCTCACATCCCAAACCAAAATAAGATTAATAAAATATAGTAGAATAAAAAGCAGAATCGATAAGATTCAATGAAAAATAATCGAAATTCTACAAATATAATCCATTTAAATTTTCTATCTTTAAAACATAAATTAAAAACACATTTTGGCAATCAAAAAATTTAGGACCCATCATCAAAGGCACATATTTTCACCCAATAAACTCAGAAAACTCAATTCACAATAGCTGCACCTAATAAATCAATATTGAAATTTTTTTTAATTGTTTTTTATTCCACTTCCATGGTGTGTGTATATATGTCAATGGATCTCAATGAGTTAAATTGGAGAGTATGGTTTCTATTGCTGAAAACGTAGATAAAACAAACTGACAAGCTGAGAATTTTCCCTTTTCTTGATAGTATAAGACACTTAAAATTTACCCAAAACAGTATTAAAAATATATATATTGTGTAAGGCACAAAAGTACCAGGTCAAAATAAAGCATGTTTTCTCTATCTCTCAGTATTAAAAATATTAATAAATTATTTATTTATGTTAGTTTAAAATTGCTTGTTGGGCTGCATTCAAAGCCATCCTGGGCTGCATGTGGCCTGCGGGCTGTGAGTTGGACATCGCTGGCAGTCTGCATGCAGGCCACTATCATGGACTGCTTAACCTTATCAACCAATTGAGTGCATTTGATATAATAAATAAATATAAATTATAATGAAAATCATAACTTTATAGCTATTATATGTGGCTTGATGATAAATATCGGTAATTGAGAAATTAAATAAAAATGCAAATCAAATATTTTTCATAATAAAAGCTCAACAAGACTGCACAAAACACAAACCAAAAAGTAATACTCAAAGCCTGTTAGCAGTCAAAAGGGCTATTACATTTTTGTCAAATATTTTTCATCATGCTAAACATGAGGGTTCTTCAAGTACGCTCATGTTTAGCAGTACTATGATTGCATGCACACCCTAAATACTGTTGAGTTATGTTATAAGTTACACATATTTGATAGCAACAATTGAGAGATAAATGATGATTTCTTACTTATAAAATATGCTTTATTATAAATAATTTATATTTTAGAGTCCCAGTTTTACTATATATATATATATATAGTAAAAACTGGATATAGTAAAACTGTTTCAATTAGTGTTTCCAAATTCCCGACATTTTGGAACCTTTGGGAATTGAGAACAAGAAATCATATTTCCCAAGAACTCTCAAGAATTCTCAAAATAATCTTTTTTATTTATTTTTCGTTGATCATCTGTAATAATGGCTATAACAGTAAATATTAATAAAAGCCATAGAGAAGGTGGGGCAAACGAGGTTTGTGGACCCAGCACAATCTTTCAGAGGTTTCAAGATACTCCTATATATAAAAGGTCAATGCAAAAAATGAGTAAATAAAATTTCCTAAATGGAGATAGACCAGAATTTCATGACTAATGCATATCTTGCCCTAAGAGCTAAACAAAGGTCACTACGGTATCATTTTTACTAGATTTCTGTTACATTTCAGGTTTTCTCAAAATATAAACAATGTAATTAATGCAAACTTTATTTAATCAAACTTATAGTATACAGTGAGATTTTATGTATATCACACAATGTATACATCACATCGTCAGCCACAAACAAATTGATTGAATATGATTGATAATATTGGCAGTTATTTTATGGAAACTATTTATCATAGAAAACAGAAATAGTTTGTGTTTACATGGAGAAATATTTAACTTTTCACAGCCCAGGATAATGTCATATTAAGGAAAGATACTTTAGATTTCATTAGTTAATTCACCTGAAGATGACTTTGTAATCAAATCCTGGGGTTGTGAAAATAAAATTTTTCTGTGTAAATACAAACTGTTTTCTGTTTCCTCAATCAAATATTCTCGATTTACAAGAGCTAAAATTAACTACCAGTAGTTATGTGCTATTTGATTCTGATGTCGCACATGTATTTTTAGTTGCATGTAACTTTAGATAGTGATAAATAAGAAAAACTTCTAAAAGATACATTGTGAATAGTACTTTATTTCCCATTGTAGGGATTACTAGGTTCTAGGAGCCGATTTTCCCAATTTCTTGAGAAAAGTTTGTTGGGATTCGGTAACAGGAAAACAAAAAAAATTCCCGGGAACGGGCAGGAAGGAATTCTCACCCGGAAACACTAGTTTCAATATATAAATATTGAAATATCCTGTGTGTATATATATATATATATATATATAGGATAGGATGTTTCAATATTTAATGAACAAATTATATAATTTAAATATACTAGTTTTATTTTAGTTAAAAACATACAATTTTTTATATAAACTGAATTTAATTAAGATTTATAATGAAATGTCTACTGTCAACATGGATATATGTGAAATATCTTTCTCCAATATTTCTACATATTGCAAGACACAAGTTAAGTGAAATTCTTTAGTGCTCCCTGCTTATTGCAATCCATATATTCTTCAATATATTCTATTTGAAACTATAAACTTAATATTAAAGCATATTAATATTATGTAATTTGTTCACTAAATATAAATTATTAAAGTCTCTATACATAATTTTGAAAAACTCCATATATTCATGTTTCAAAAATTTATTAAAAATTGAAATCAGGATTTACATTAACTAACTAAATAAAAATAGAATAAGAATTTGCATTTGTATGTCAGGACTAAATATTTGGATACTGAGTTTGAATCTTGCTTGTAATGCTCATTCTCAGTTGGAAAGATCATAGTTCTGTTCAAATTGGGATATGGTAATCTCATTATATTTACTCCATGAAACCATAAATATAAAATTCTATATTTTTATGGGTCAGAATTATGATCTCTCCAATTGAGAATGAGCATTATATACTAAACTCAAACTCAGACTTCAAATATTACTGAAAAATATAATGCTGAAATTAGTTGGAAAAATATATACAATAAAAATATTTTAAAGTTTAGTATTTTATATAATAATGCATTCATCTTCTGCAATCTTTTGTTTTTATCATCATTATAACTTTTCCAATAACATCCAACTTAAAACTGATAATAATCAATTATTAATTATAATTTAAAATTAAATATTAGTAATTTTATTTAATATATTTAAATATTGTAATTGTTATGAAAATTTGTTTATTTCATTTAATACTAAGATTTAATAATTTTTTAGAAGAAGCAAAGGTTATACTGGAGGTTGAAAGGAAAGGTATATTTTCTTCTATTTTTTCAATGTATTTAATGAAAATAATAAGCAATGTAATATGAAAAATTAACTTTAATTTTTTTTTACAGAAAAAATGATTATACAGGTGAGTTATTTGAAAAATTACACCAATCTTCCACTGCTATCAATAATATAAGATGATAAAATTTCAAAGCAGTATTTCAGCAGGTAATAAATTTATTACAAACTTCTTTACAAATCAACTAAAAACATTTTTGGTATTAATTACTTGCCATCCTCAGTTATATAAAAAATATTTTATAAGAATATTGAATGTCAAACAATTCTATCATATTATTTAAAATTAAATAGACATGCATTATACAGGGTGAATCCGAAAAAGTGGGCAAAACTTTACGGGGTGATAGAGTGCAGCTATACGAGCAATATTCATCAGAGAATATACGGTCGGAACGCAAGCGGTGAGAAGTAAAAGATAGAGTCACATGTAAAGAATTAAAATAAGAATGAGATGAGATACTTCAGAAAACATTTTAATAACAGGAATGTAATTGATGTACATGCTCAAAGAAATTGCTCAAAAGTGCTTCCGCCAGCTGTAATGCAGGCTTCACAGCTGAGGGATAGGGACTGATGCACATTTGCGAAGACACCAGGCATTTCCCGAATATCGCCAGCAACAACAGCGATCCTGACGATATTCCTTTTTCCTGGCAATGGTCCTTTTTCCTGTGGGCCATATGAAAAGCCTAATTTATGAGAGCCCCATTGAAACTGATATGCATCTAGTTGCCAATAATGTGCGGAAAGGAGACCTAAAGACGGCACTAGCCCAAAGGGCCTATGAGAAGGACGTTAACATACTATGGAATGAAGCGAAAATCTTCAAAAAAGTGCAAGATCAGAAAGATTTATTTATCGCCGAAAAAATCGAAATCCTTAAGGCAAAAGAAAACAAAAATGTAGTTAATTGGCAACTACAGACTACTACGTCAAAGGCTTGGAAATATGTGATACATAGACAGAATAACCGCTCCTGAACTAATGAACTCTCGTCTATTTTATTTTATTTATTACAATTAAAGACATAAAAAACTTACATATACTAAAAAACTGCTTATCTTCAATCAGCAACTTCAGGGAAAAGAAAGCTCAACTTCAAAAACCAGATATACACTAGCCAAGAATAAATATTTAACAGCACACATAGCAGTTAAGCATAAATAAATAGATTTTAATAAAACAAAAACATTATCAGTACTTTACATACCATCTTCAGTTGAGCAGAACAAAAGAACATAAGAAAATTAGAATTACATAAGATTCCAAATACAGTAATTTTCAAATAATATTTACAATAAATTAATTAAAATTTGACCGACATGTTCATTCAATTTTATTTAAGCTTTTACGTTATACTACTTAATATTAAGGAAAATGAAACATTAACCCCGACTTTATATGTTAAAAGATGAAACTGGGTTCATCAGACAAGTTTTTTTACTGCATATTTCCATGCCATGCTTATTTCATCTGCCTGCCTAAGATTAATAATGTTTTCAGTTTCGTTGGATTTTAAAATTTCAATCTTTTCTTTTATTGGTAGATTTTTCTGATTGCAAATGTTCTTGATTACTTTCACGTTTTGCTATAAATATTCTATAAATAGCATTCTATAATTCCATAAATATTCCATAGTGTTCTATAATTTTTGGAATCTTATGTAGTTCTAATTTTCTTATGTTCTTTGTTCGGTTCAACTGAAGATGGTATGTAAAGTACCAAAAACATTTTTTTTTTTTTTATTAAAATCTGTTTATTTATGCTTAACTACTATGTGTGCTGTTAAATATTCAAACTTTTGCTAAAGACATAACATTTTGAATTATACCAAACTATATGATTTTATTGATTATAAACAATATTTTTTCATGAAACAAAACAAAAATATATTTTATTTTTAAGTAATTTTGAATTATACCAAACTATATAATTTTATTGACAATAAATAATAATTTTGTTTACCATAATTTTGCTATTTTATCCAAATATATATACACTGTATTTACAGGTGTGTATGCATATTTCAAAAGTTGCAGCACACCACAATTTTTCAAGTCATGAGCTGTCATTGTTTGTTAATATAATAATAAAACAAATAGATGCTAATTTATAACATGGGGAAAAAAATAATATAGAAATAGACACAAAAAATTATAACATAAAATGCTCTTACTATATATTTCTGTTTAAAAAGAAAATCCTAAATTGCAATAATTTTCTGAAAATTGTTTAATCATTATTATTCTACTTTGATATTCACTTCTATGAAAAAATAGAACAAAAATTTGGCACACACTGTAACTTATCTGGAAACAATATAGTAATATAGTATACTACAGTGCAATAGTTCCATGATTATTTGAACTTGTCTGAGAACTTGCATACATAAATAAATACTTCATGCCAGTCAAATTTTGTTGCATGACAAGAAAATCAAGAGGGTCTAAAACTACTCTTCATATACCAGAATACAATTTCTTACATCTATGCTCATGTAATACACATTTTTCTAATGTATTCAATGACTCAAAATTGAAGCCTGTGAATGTAGGCTCGTGGTGTGAGAGATTATTTGGTGCGACCAGAAGAGGGATCTGCAATGGAGGATGTGTTGTCCCAGCATGCACTGCACACTTTTTGTGAGGACAGCTCGACCACCAAGACGATCTTGGAACTCTCTCTGTATGTTCTTTGTCAGCTCATAATAAATAAATTGTTTTCTCAAGTGAGTCTCTTATCTGAGTTACATACACAACAGTTGACGATAAGGAGAACACGAACTAACACTGGAAAAACGGAATCCAGCTAAACTGAATTAGCCACGTGAATTCAGTTAAGCCTAACCAGCCACATGAATCTAGCAAAGCCTATTCAATCACGGGAACCAGAGGTAAATTAACAGTCTCTTATTTTCAAAATTTACAAGATGGCCAGATTCGGGCACATGGAAAGCTACGTCTTGGGAACCTTGTGGAAATAGAATTCCAGTTTCTGGGAATATAATTTCAAAGCCAACGAGATAACAAACACCGAACAACAGCGCAACGTATTCCTTATTGTTTGTGGCGACAAAGTTTTCATTATTACAGACTCGCTCGTAAAACCTGATGACTTAGCTAACGTTTCATTCGAAACTATTATGAATAGACTGAATAATCACTTCAGTCCTGCACCTAACCTGATCATTGAATGATTCCGATTCAACAAAAGGGATCAGGGTCCAACAGAACAATCACAGAATACATATGAGATCTTAGAAGACTAAGTGATTACTGCAAATTTACAAATTTAGACGATCGCTAATGACACAGGATAGTTTGCGGAGCTAGAGACGAATCTCTAAAACATTGTTTTATCGAAGAAGGACCCACATTAACCTTCAAGAAGGCATATGAGATGGTGTTGGCCAGTGAAACAGCCCAAAAAAAGCGTGAAGGACATACGGAACGCCATGAACTCGGGCTAGAACACAATTCTCTATACGGAAAAGAAAGCTCAACTTCGAAAACCAGATATACACTAGCCAAGAATAAAAAACTGTTACCATTGCGGAGAACACCATTCACCCGAGTCATGCAAGTTTAGACAAATGTAATTACTGCTCAAAGACCGGACACATTGAGAAAGCATGCATCACCAAAATACATCAGTTAGGGAAGAAGAAACAGAACCCGACAATCAGATACAAGACACTCCTTACGAAGCACTTAGTACTACAGGATCAACCAGAACAACCTCGAGAGGAGGTAGAGCTTTTGATGTACCATACTGAGGACAGCCCAAATCAGAGCTCAACCAAAGCGGATACGGACCTCACTCAATAAAAAACCCAATCATAGTCCAAGTCACCGTGGATGGGACACTATTACAGGTGGAGGTGGTCTCCGAGGCAGGCCACTCCATAATCAGTGAAGAAACATTCAGAAGAGTCAATCAAATCTCCAAACTAAAAAAAAATCGAACATATTCTTGCGGACATGGACCAAACAACTGTTACCAGTCCTTGGTACCTTCACAGCTCAGGTTACAAGAGGGACAAAACAAGCTCAACTAGAACTACTAGTTATAGCTGGCAAGGGACCAAGCCTAATGGGTCGCAACTGGTTTACAGCCCTTGGAATAACCTTTCAGGAGTCCGATAACCATAACTTGACAACAACAATTACAGTGAAACCCCGCTCGTGCGTTCCCGTATCGTACGACTTTCCCGCTGCTCGTGCGTTCCCGTATCATACGACTTTCCCGCTTTAAACGTCTATTTTTGAAGTCCCAACATATTCTTATACATGCAATGTAAAACTTTCCCTTTTCCTACGTTTTAATTATATAACGTTTTTATTATGACGTCATCAGAGTTCTTTTTTTTATTATGACATTATCAGAGCTTCCTTCTTCGTGTGTTTCCCCGCTCGTTCGACTTTTCGGGCCGGTCCCCGAAAAGTTTCAAAATCGGGGCACTATAATATTCATATTTGAGAAAAAATTTGTAAATCTGGAAATAGTTAAGTGGGCTCCCATTTTCTAACATTATTTGACGGAGAAATTGGACAATATAAAGGAGCACCCTAATTATAGTGGTGGAGCCAGGGGTCCAACCCATCTTCCTTAAAGCAAGAAACGTACCCTTCGCTTTAAAATAAAGCATTGAGATGGAACCGGACCGACAAGAAGCCGGAGGCATATTGGGGAAAGTTAACTCATCTAGATAGGCAACACCCTTAGTGCCAATGTTAAAGAGCAATGGCGAGATACATTTATGCAGAGATTATGTGGCAATAGTGAATAAAGCACTAAGGAAGGTAGCATACCTTCTACCCATGGCAAATGAAATCTTTTCGAAACTCTCAGGAAGCACAGTTTTCTCGAAACTGGATCTAGCCCATGCATACCTACAATTAACAGTGGACGAGGCTTCAGCCTAATAACTGACCTTTAATACTACCAAAGGGCTATACAAAGTAAAGAAATTAGCCTTTGGAATAGCATCTGCTCCTGCCATTTTTCAACAATTCATGGATACGCTTCTCATCGAAATTAAAGGGACAGCCGCCCTACTGGATGACTTAATAGTAGGAGAACAGTGCCAGGAGGAACATGACAACAAAGTTGAAGAAGTACTTAGTCGTCTCACCAAGGCAAGACTAAAACTTAAATTGAATAAGTGCAAAATAGGAGTTCTGATTTTAACCTTGGGTTTTCAGGTTGATGCTGAAGGTATCCACCCAACAGAGGAGAAAGTGGAAGCAATACACAAAGCACCAGCACCCAAAACAAACAAGAACTTCAGGCTTTTCTGGATCTCATCAATTTTAATGAGAAGTTCTCTGGAAAAGCTACTGTGCTAGAACCGCTGCATAGACTCCTAGAAGACAAGAGACCTTGGACATGGGGGAAAAAACAACAAGAGGCATTTATGAAGGGTAAAGAATTACTAAAGTCGGTGCAGTGTTAATACATTTTGACCTGAAATTGCCGTTGATACTAATCTGCGATGCTTCTCCATATGGGGTAGGAGCGGTTTTGTCACATCAAGCTGATGGAGAGGAGAGACCAATAGCTTATGGTTCCAGAACACTCCAGACAGCAGAACGCAACTATGCTCAAATAAACCGAGAAGCCCTTGCCCTCATATTTGGGGTTAAGAAATTTCGTCAATATTTGGCAGGCAGAAGATTCACAATCATAACAGACCACAAACCACTTTTGGGCATATTGAAGCCGAACACACCGGTACCAACCATTATCTCACCCAGGATGCTCCGATGGAAACTACTGCTACAAGCATATGAATATGAATTAAAACAGTGACCTGGAAAACTAATGGGAAATGCTGACGCACTGAGTCGTCTACCAGCACCCACTCCAGAAGAAAATGTCCCAAACCCAGTGGAGATACTACTACTCGAAACAGGACAGGACACACCAGTTACTGCCCACAACATTGCACGAGAGAAAAGGAAGGATCCCATCTTATCTCGAGTGTTAAGCTGGACTCTACAAGGATGGCCTCCAGATATCGAAGATCCCTATATCCCCTTTGACAGGCGTCGGCCGGATGGCCGCGTGGTAAAGCTTTGGCTTACCACCCTGGAGCGGCTGGATGGCCGCGTGGTAAAGCTTTGGCTTACCACCCTGGAGGATTCTGGTTCAAATCCGGGTCCCACACCTCCAATTTTTCAGGAGGGGTCCGGGTGGCCTGTTGAACCCCATCCTTCAACCATCCGGTTAACCCCATCATGCCGGGACCCACACCTCCAATTTTTGTCACACACCTCCAATTTTTCAGGAGGGGTCCGGGCCCGGCCTGTTGAACCCACATCCTTCCATCTGGTTGACCCCATCATGGGTGCTGGCCAGCCTGTGATGGGAGCATCGCCGCCGCTAGATACAGAATATCCTATGAGGATATGGCGGCGTAATAAAACTAACCTAACCTAACCCCTTTGCCAGGCAAAGGGAGGGACTGTCTGTGCATTGTCAGTGTTTAATATGGGGGCTAGAGTCATAATACCCAAGTCAAACAGCGGTACTCCACCTTCTACACTCCACCCACCAAGGTATAGTATGCATGAAGGCAACAGCACAAAGTTATGTTTGGTGGCCAGGGATAGATCAGGACATAGAGAAGATTACGAAACAGTGCAACGCGTGCCAACTAACCAAACACCATGCTCCGAGAGTAGAATCCCAACGTTGTTTAGGAGTCGAAACCCTTGGTCCAGACTACAGATAGATTTTGCTGGTCCATACCCTCTCGAGGGCACCCACCTTGACGTGGTGAGAGTATTTCTATTAGAAATGACACATACAAACCATGAAAAATTATCATGTGAGTTTTATTTAATTCTAAAATAATGTTAACTGTAAATAAAAGTTTTAATTTGAAAAGAAAATATTTTTAAATAATAAATTGAGCAAATATCATTTCTAATAGAAATAAATTCTCATTTTAATTTATTTTGATTTTAAAAAATTCTTATTATTCATATTAGGAAACATTGGAATTATTTTTTACTCCATAATGGGGAAGAATGAAGGAATGGTTTTAAACTTTAAAAAACAATAAAGAGATTTCTCTTTAGTGTAAAAAATTTTTGTTTGCCTTTTCATAAAACAATATTCACCTATATTTTTATTAATATATATATGTTCAATGATTATATATTTTATTCTAATAAAAATAAAAAGAGGTTCAGATCGATTGTGATTCAGATTTAGATGAAATTTTATAGGATGGTGGAAGTCCATTTGTTGATTCATTTGAAAAAATCTTAGGTGTAAATGTTATTCAATTATTATTAAATAACTATTAGTTGAATGTTTATAAATTTATTAAATTTTGATAAATTTTTAAAGTTTGCTATTTTCTTTAAATACTATAATTTTTTTATAAATTTCAATGTTCAAGTAGTTGCCACGATAGTGTAACTAATTACCATGAGAATAATTTGGATTTGGATCCCGCTGAAACTTTTTTAAATATCAATAAAAGTAACTTTTGTTTGATATTTATTGTATTAATTTTTTAGATTCGATTTTCCCCATGACCATGTTGCTTAAGAGCTGCATTTTAAATAATTACTTATTAGACGGAAACAGTTAATAACATTTATAATATTCCAAACATCCACTTTTATTCTTATATAATTTGTCACTTCCGTTTTCATAATTTTTTCTGTAATATAACTTTATGGCGTCGAAGAAACATAATTTCTTATCTTTTACGCTTTAAGGAATCTGTTGTAGCAAAACGACAATTACTTGCTACAACAAATCTCTTAAAACATTATTCAGCTGCTAGAAGAATACGGCAAAACTCTTATGAGCGAGCTGTTTTGTCATTAACGTCATCGTCTTTCTCTCCTCTATCAACACTACACACCCCCTTAGACCAGGAATAGTCCATTTCTTCCCTGCAGCTCTACAGCCACTTTCCAGACTTTATAATCCAAGTACTTCCGCTGCTTCCTGCCCCTAACCGCTATGCACAAAACTTTTTGCAATATACTGTACCTTGATATACATCCAAAATTTCAGAACCATATACTCCGTTACTGGTTCCACCATATCGAGTTGTTGTTTCTGATATGTCCTCTTTGGATTCAGGATTGTTCAACTCGGAAAATTGGAAATTTTCATTTTCCTTGTGCCAATGTGCCATATTGTTGTTTTTCGTGGACTGTGGCACTTCCGTAATCCATTTTATTGCCGGATCAAAAGTTAGATCTTCTTTTCCGTTTACTTATGAAACAGAAAGTATTTCTTTACTATTTTTTGAAATATTCAGGTTTTATATATTTTAAATTTTCTATATCTTGGTTATCTTGATAGTCTTTATTAATAGGCGAATTAAAAGTCAATTCCTTTGGTTCATTTGTAAAGATTGTCATAAATATTAAACATTCACTTTTTTGAATAGTAGTCAATTTTAAGAGAATAAGTACACTTACAAGGGAAGGAAGGGAATTGTCCGATGCCGATTTGGACCAAATTTTGGGTGTATTTAGAACTATATGAGTAATGATAATATGCAAAATATTACGTCCCCGTTTTGGGTTGTTAAAAAAATATACGAGGTTTCTGAAAATATCACACGCTTAAAACGCGTCGCCAACGACGCGTTTTAAGCGCTGCTGTCGGCAATAGCGGCGGATAACTGCGTTTCGCACTCGATTTTCACGTTCATTATTAAGCAAATAGATAGATATGTATTGCCAAGATGTCATTTTAGACTTCCATTAATGCCTTGCATATTATGCCAGCAGTTCAGGAAAAATACAATAATGACTAGAGGATAAGAGATTTTTATTGTAATCATTAATACAGTTTTAATATAATTATTGTTAATTAGAGATGACTCTATCTTCAGAATAGATGGAAAAAATTTAAAAATTCGTCGGATTCCTGAAGGGGCAACCAAACTTATGCAGCAACTAGACATCATGTACATACGCCCAAAATTTGGTCCAAATCGGCGTCGGACAATTCCCTTCCTTCCCTTGTTAGTATTCTGTGTTCTTCTTCCATGTTGATTTCTAATATAAACTGAACAATAATTTTGTATTTATATTTATACTGAATCGAAACAGCAAGCGACTTATATAAGAAATTCTAAAAAATTCTTGAAAGAAATATTATTATTATTATGTAAAATAATTATGTAAAAATATTATAGATATTTTTACATAATTTATAGCAATTGCCTGTAGATGTTAATTGCAAATAAAAATATTGATTTAAAATAATTTTATTCTTTAATAGATAATTAGGATTTTTTTGAGTTGACTTGTCGTTTTGTGACATGTGATTAACGATAGTAAAAGAGTGATTAGTAATTTTAAGTATTTTATAAGAAACTTTGTTTTTGTTTAAAGCAGGGGTTCCCAAAGTGCGGCCCACACACCCTAGAAATTCGGCCCTCGATGTCAGATCATCCGTCATCTTGAATTCATAGAGATGATTTACATTTTTACAAAAAATAAATAAATTTTATCATATAATTAAAAAAAAATTGTCAATTAGAATACATGTGTAAGTGCTTTCAAATATGTTTTCATTATTTGGAAGCACTTATATATGCAAAATACTTTTTCAATCATGAGTATTAATAAGTCCAAATTGAAATCAAAATTACATTCTCAATCACAAATATTAATAACTCCAAATTGAGATCAAAATTAACTAATGAACATTTACAAGTTATTTTAAGAATACATTCAACCGACTTAGAACCAAGGCATAATATTATTATTAAAAGAAACAACAACTGCTCACACGCTTTAGATTGAAGAATTTATTATTTTTTCTCTTTTTATTTGAAATTATTTAATTATTTTTGAAATGTGTTATTTTAAACAGTTTGTAATAAAAAATAATATTGTCATAAATAAAGAACGATTATGTTATAAAATTAGTATAAATCTTTCTCTCGCGTCTAACTTTTTTATCGATTTGAATGTATTTTCCCATAACACATTTTTTGGCCCGACAAATATTTCGGAATTTACAATTTGACCCACCTTAGTAAAACTTTGGGAACTCCTGGTTTAAAGTGATTCTATATTTGCAAAAAACGATTTGATTTTATATTAATTGGATCTTATTTTAGATTTCAGAAAATTGTATATATAGGGCCTATATATTTTATTTGAATATATAAGAGCAATATAATTTTAGTGTTTTCTGACAGTTTTGACAACTTATTGATATGAAATAACTGCCATTGATTTTTAGCCTATCACGCGAAGAAAACTCAGAACTTATTCCTCTGCTGTCATTTTTTCTTTTGAAGTAATCATTAGAGTTTTATAAAAATCTGATTCCATTGATAAATTCTAATCTAATCAATTAGATTAAAATTTATCAATGGACACAAGATTAAAGCCAATGCAAATAAAATAAGTCAAATTTTTAGTTTTCTAGATATCTTCGTTACTTATAACGAAAATTTAGGTTTAAAAAATATGTATTATCATATTTAGAAAAATATAAAAAAGTTATTATATTACGTAATATTAATAAAATTTTATAATCTTAATTACCCAAATTGTAGGTTATCTGATTATATTAATGTAATTTTATAAAATATATATAGTTAATCGGAAAAGACTTTTATCTTTTTATTTACGATCCTAAATTTCAAGATCATATTTTTCAAGCATTTGAACTGACAAGAGTTTTGCCTATATAATATAAAGAACATCGTCAAAATTACAATCGTTTCATGATTCATAGTTTTTAAAGATTCCTAGACTACACGTAGCCATATTATCCTGAGTATTCGGAATAAGTTGGCTGAATTTAAACTAAATGCTGTGGAGCAGAATTATACTGATATCTTATGTGTTATTGTCTATAGTAAGGTGGGGTAAGATGCGTCGTAGGGTAAGACGGTTCGAGGCCATTTTTCAAATATATATGAGTCCTGAGATTTAATCTATGAAGTACCATATGCACCCTTAATTTGAAATTATGTGTTTATGGATAGTGTTTATATCATTCCAGATAAAGTAACTTTTATATATTTTTTAGTCATATTGATATTTATTTTTACATTTATAAGTTATAAATAACAGAATAAAGGTGTAATAAAATATGTGATGAATTCATCTAAAATACTATGTAGTAAGGTATTTTATACAAAAATCTAAGTTCTATTCGCGCTATACTGATTTAACAGATGTATGTTGTACATAGTCCATAATGGGTAATGATAATACACGGAACTATTGTTATGAGCTCTAAAAGTAGTTGCCGCCAAATATATCGCTTGTGTGATTCTGCATCTTACTTGTTAATATAGTTCAACCATAATAATTTTGTCATAAAATATTAAACAGTTTTCTCATTGTACTAACGATATCTGTAAGATAATCTCATCTTAAATGTTTTTATAAAATAATATACAATATTCGTTTATCAGTTTTAAATATAACAAAAGATAGACATTGAAAAGTTTGGAACATTTAAATGAATTAATTAATGAATAAGATGACAGATTTTAATATAAAGACATATTGTTATGAGCTCTAAAAGTAGTTGCCGCCAAATATATCGCTTGTGTGATTCTGCGTCTTACTTGTTAATATAGTTCAACCGTAATAATTTTGTCATAAAATATTAAACAGTTTTCTCATTGTACTAACGATATCTGTAAGATAATCTCATCTTAAATGTTTTTATAAAATAATATACAATATTCGTTTATCAGTTTTAAATATAACAAAAGATAGACATTGAAAAGTTTGGAACATTTAAATGAATTAATTAATGAATAAGATGACAGATTTTAATATAAAGAATCCAATAACTAATCTTCTGTTATCATTACTTGATTTTTATGTCTGACGTCATTCTCCAGCATTCGTCATTTCTGAACTGAAGAATGCCCTAAAACAGGGTCGGCAAATTATTTTAATAAGAGGAAATATTTCAAAACTGCGTGATTTCGGTGGGCACCGTAGCACGCAGTGGCTAGATAGATTATATGAGGATAGTGGGGACAGAAAACAGTTCATTATATGCGGCATCAGATGTCTCTAGCACTTTAAAATTGATTCAGCTAATCATCTAGATGTCGACAAGATTGTTTTCGTCAAAAGTTTAATTGTACAATTCGTACTATTATTAAAATGGTGAAGATGAAGTCAAAATGAGCAATTGTAAACAATTTTTACTAAAATTATTCATTACAACTCGTGTATTTATTGTTCAAATATATAAAATTTATATTTCAGATATTTGAACGGAGGGCACTTAAAAATTGCTTCTCGGGCACCGCGATCCTTGCTCTGGAACAGTGGTTCTCAACCACTGTGCCGCCAAATCTTTGACGGTGTGCCGCGAAAAATTAAGAATTAATGGTATGTATGTAACTGTATGAATCATATATATGTATAGTGAAACTTGGTTGGCTGGATATCCCTTTTGCAATCCAACACTGTACCGATTCTTATAAATAGGGTATCATTAGAAAAATTTAACACTCGAATTTCTTCGACAGCCAAAATTTTTGTCTTTATTCATAATTTAAAAATTAAGGAATAAAAATTAAATTAAAATTATAGTTTCTCTAAAAAAGTCAAAATCCGAAGGTGGTGCTATAACTTAATAAGGGCCACCATTTAATGATCCCGTGTAAGTGTGTCTGTAATCTGAATGTAATAAATAAGAATAAATACAATAATCTGTTAATAAAAATTCGTTGTTTAATCTAAATTATTATTTAAAATATTTAAGTGCGCCGCCAAATTTTAAAATATTAAAAAATTGTTCCTCAACAGAAAAAGGTTGAGAACCACTGCTCTAGAATAACCACTAGAAAAATATTCTAGTGGTCTTCTATGGTATGACTCATTAGGTCAAAATTAAAATGGATTAAATTTATAACCAACTATGTAATTAGTTTTTTATTCTGATTAATAATATTGTAATTTTAAATAAATAAAAATTAAAATTTTTATTTTAATTTTTATAAGGTTTTCAGAGGAGGTATACTGATGGCAGTAGTACCATAAATGGGATAAGGTACAGGTTCACATATACTCCAAAATCCATTCATGTTCTCTAGACATAGTAGTTCCGAATAGCTTTGTGTTTGAAACGATGCTGAATCACTGATGACAAATAATTTATTATCTGCAAAATAATTTAAAAATTACTATCATGTATGAATATTGATTATTTAAAAATAAAATAAAAATTTGGAAACGTTTCTGAAAAACGATTAATAGAACTGGGAAATTTGATTATAGATCCTCTTGGTGGCAAGGTTTGCTCTTCCACAACGTTATTCTGTAATTTTTTTGCACAAATGTACTTACCAAGAGAAACTGCAGCTGCTCCATGTTTAGGTGAAGGCAATGAAGAACAAATGAACCATTCGTCTGATTCGTCGTCATAACAATATACATCGGCTAAACTAGTGATATGATTTTTTCGTTTTCCTGATCCTCCTATCACATAAAGCTTTTTCTCATGCTCTACTAGAGAGATGAAATTCATTGATTTTGGTAGTTTGGCAAAATTTAGCCAGCTGAAATCAAATAAATACCAAATCAATAGTTTTTATTGTCATCGAAATTAAACTTTAATAAGCGGAATCTTACCGATTAGTTTTGGGATTAAAACATTCGATATCTCTGACAATAAAAACCTTATTTTCTCTTGGTGAATATATCATTCCTCCTACAATCCATAGCAAACCTTGATGACTTGCAACACCCATCCCCATTCGTGGATTGCTCAATGGATCCTTTAGTTCAAACCATGTATCTGTATCAATGCGATAACATTCTATAGATGATAACAACCTATAAATAACAATAATTGTTTACTTTAATATAGTTTGATTTATTTTCTTACTAAACATTAATGCAGTGCTATTCTAGAACAGATTAAAAATGCCAGTAAAGTTTATTAATTACTGAAATTAAATAATGCCACTTACTGTTTTGTTTCATCTTTTCCACCAACAGCATAAATTATTCCAAACAGAGTCGCCACTCCATGATACATTCGACAATGGCGCATGGAACTCATACTCCCCCATGTTTTATTTACATAATTATATCGAAAGCAGGTGGAAGTTGGCATAATATTACCTTTCAGGGTTTCCCTCAAATCACATCCACCTTTAAAAATAATATTTTTGTTATAAGCAATTTTATTTTAATAAAATATTTATTTCTATTATGATTTTAATATGGTTATTAAAATATTTACCAATGCAGTAAATGTTATCTTTCAAACAAACGGTTGCCATATGATGACGAGGGAAAGGTAACTTGCAGCACTTCTCCCATTTATTTTCAATTGGATGATATCGTAAAATAGATGTTCCTGAAAAAATCAAAAATAAATATAATGATTCTCTAAAATATAAATACTGTATATTACTCCATATTCTATCTCAGTTAATACTAAATTCAGAGGCCATTTTCAAATATATAGCAATGGCTGATCGGGAGGTAAAGAATATAATTTAGGAAAATATGGAATTTATAACCGATACCAGGGAATTTAAAAGTGATTAGCGAAAGCCATACTTTTGCCACACAGTATATATCATACTTTACATCGCTTTCCAAAGAAAGATTACCAAGTAGTGGGTTATTCCAAAATCATTAGTTTATTATATTTACCACATTCCATTTGTTCCATTTTCATAGGATTCATTCCACCTAATATTAATAATACGGATGTTCTTTGAAGCTGTATTGATCCCGTAATTTTTGTTAAATTTCTGGTCACTGTATCATTCCAATCAGGAGAACTGTTAGATTTATCTATCATTGACAGTAATAACGGGTCTGTTGTTAAAGTGTCAAGTTTGTTTAAGTAATTTTCAGGAGAAACTTTTGATCTTCCTGCATATTTGATGGTATCCTACGATTAAAAATAAAATTATAGTTTTTGAAAGTAAAGCTTAAGTAACGTAATTCATTCAAACCTTCAAATATTGACGACGTTCTAAAATTTTCCTATTAATATAACTACGTATAGCATCTTGAACTATAACAGTGTGTTCTCTTCTCTTTCTAAGTCGCTTTCTCAATTTATAATATTTATAAAATAATTGTATTTGTTTTGCTGCTTTTGTTTTCTCTCCTAAGAGAATGTCTGCGTCACTATATTCATGCGTATTCTTTACAAAAAAATAACAAAATATATAAATATTAAAATTGCACATATATTATTTTATTACAAAAACTTCTTGAACTAACCCATAATTCTAAAGGATAATCGCTTAGAAGATAATATCTTTGAGGATTATGATAATCCACGAATTTTTCAGCTTGACCACACATTTTTGCAGATACGTAACTGAAAAATTTTATTATAAAGATTTCTGTGCGAAATAATACAGTAAAAGAAATTAAAATGAAAATTTATCTTACCAAGTGGCATCGGTTATAAGATTTCTTACACAAGCATGCTCGATAATTCCAGGCAAAATAGGCGGATGATAACAAGCTACTATTTCTTCTAATGTCATCATAGAGAATCGTACATTTTCTATCACTTGCCTGATGTACTTTTCTCGTTCCGTATAATTATGGTCTAACCATTTCAATGCAGCCAAAAACACAAATACTTCACTATATTAAAAATTATAAAGTATTTTTAGTTGCATGGATTTCATACTGCGTATATAAAGAAAGACATATATTTGAATAAAAATACAATAATCAATAATTCAACTATTTAGATAGTACAGCAACAAGTTTCAAGATACCATTCCCCATGCTATTTTAAAATCATTTAACACTTCTTTCTTACTAGGTTTTATGCCACTCTCCATTATGTTGGATATTAAGTAGTAGAGTTCTTTTAAATGCCAACTATCGTCAATCGATTGAAGCATAGATTCAATGAAATGGGCCATTTTTTTCTCCTGAAAAAATTTAAAGGTATGCATCCGAAAATTGAAATCAGATTCTCCAGAATGGAAGCACAGGACATTAATATACCCATACTCAGTACATATGGGTAGAGTCATGTTCGATAATAAATCAGTAGCTTACCAGTAGATGACTGGGATCAGTTTCAAGTACAATACATATATTTAGATTTTTCATGGTAAATCGGCCCATCCCAAGATTAGCTTAGTATTTGTTATTATTAAATCACAGGTCAGATATTTTCGGTGGTGTTTCATTTCATAACCCACTAGGTTGATTCAATGGGCTGGATTACAATCACTCCTGAAAATGCTGAAGGCATGAGACAGAACTAAATTCCTATCATTCAACCTTCCTGTTGATTTCATCATACGTGAAACCCTGCAGTTATCACTGATAAATATTTTCCTTGTGAGATTCGGCATATTAATTAAAGGTAATCTAACTCAATATGTTTCAACTCAGCAATGATAGTATCCGGTAAATAAAATAAAGATAACATCATAATTGTTATGAACGTATCTAGTTTTCATTATACAATCAAACTCTGATATGACGCCCCCGTTAAGCCGCAACCCTCGTTAACCGTCAAGAAATTTGGCGGAACGAATCTTCCCTATGTTAATGGAATAGGCAAACCCCGATAAGACGCCATCCGCCAACTACTAGTAGAAACATCTAAACAAATATTCTTTTTGGTATTGTATTTGTCTTCGTTAAACCTCCAGGGGCGTGTAAGATATCTTACATCCGAAGTTCATCAGTACTGTATATACAGTATAAAAGCTCTCTGGATTCATTCGTAACCAGCGATGGGAGAGATGAAGTTAATGGTTAATCGTATCTTATTAATCCTAGTTCATAGCTAGGTTGTAGAAAATTTAAGATTGTAAGAACCAGATCGTTTCCATCGTTTATTGCATACCGAGCAAATAAGGATACTATATAGTAAGCTATGTACATTGTGTTTTACAGAGAACTCAAAGTAAAGGAGACATGTTTTCTATATAGTACGTATACTATACTGTAAAGAATAGTTATTTAGAAATGGATGCTAAATATAAATGTACTGCATTTTATTAAATTTTATAAATCCGGAGTTCATTTTCATTTCTATATTATACGTGTTTTCGATAAACCCGCCAACCTCGATTAGCCGCCAAAATCGCCTCAAACGGATGGTGGTGTTTTATCGGGGTGTTGACTGTAGTTAAAATTGTTGAAATATAAAGGGAGTTTGTCTGAATATTTAGAGTGGAATATGATATACAGTACCAAAAATATTAAGACAGCATCTGAAATTTACGAAGAATTTCATAAAATTCATCAAGTATTTAAATAAACGATTCGTAAAAACAAAAATTTTTGCGATTATAATTCTATCGCTTATCGGGGTGTTGACTAGTTAAAATTTGAGTGGAAAGGGGCAATCAAAATTTAGCCACCAAGCTTACCATACAAATAGAAGAAAAGAGACTAGTTAAAATTGTTGAAATATAAAGGGAGTTTGTCTGAATATTCAGAGTGGAATATGATATACAGTACCAAAAATATTAAGACAGCATCTGAAATTTACGAAGAATTTCATAAAATTCATCAAGTATTTAAATAAACGATTCGTAAAAACAAAAATTTTTGCGATTATAATTCTATCATTTCTTAATAATAAATTTTAAGTTAAAATATAACAGGATATTTATTTTTACCTTCTTGCTCCAATTACATCTATTGAAAGAAATTCGCAAACTTGTTCCGCGATAATTCTATCATTTCTTAATAATAAATTTTCAGTTAAAATATAACAGGATAATTATTTTTACCTTCTTGCTCCAATTACATCTATTGAAAGAAATTCGCAAACTTGTTCCGCATTTAATTCAACGAAATCTTTACAAGCAATGACATCTTCAAAATTTCTTGCCATGGTGTTTAAAGCTCGTTTCCAAGTCTGATCAAGCCCTAATTTTTTTGCTGTTACATAAACATATAACAGATTGGTAATTTTTCCTTCGGATATCGTTAGCATCTATCAGGAAAAAATTCGAAAATTTAAATTCCAGATTAATTTTAATCACTTAAATTTAATAGCCTGACGCTGCCACTTACCGAATTGCATTTATCAGTAACATCATGCATTTCTAATTTTTTAGATGCTTGATACACATCAGCAATATTTTGGCAGTTGACGATTAATTTTCCAGAATACATATAATTCAATAATATTTTAAAAGCTTCTGGAGTCACAGATTTCAATTTTATCTGTTTCAAGATTTACTTAAAATTAATTGTAGTAAAACAAGATTTATTGTCTCAATATAAATATACATCATTTACCTTATTAATAGATTTTGATGGCTCTATAAGTAGTTTTTTGAAATATGGTGAATAACAAGTTAGAACAGATTTGTGGGCAGAAAATGAATTTTCTTGAATTTCTATCACAATGTCTGTCATCCTGTTGCACTTCCATAATCCTGCTGTATGTTCGCCAAGCAATGCAAAGTGATTGTTCGTTTCAGATGTAATCAAATTTTCAGACATTTTAATCTTAAAAGTAAAAGAAATATTAAATTGCTTATTGTTTTATATTTTTTCCATACCGGCTGCGGCAATATAATGTTTTAGGCTATATTATCTCAGCCAGATTAATTATAAACGAAATATGATCGATGATCTTTTTCCGGATTCCTCTGAAAAATTCTAGGAATTGACTTTTGGATTCGATTTCCTTCTCAAATATAAAGAATATTTTACAGCTCAATCGAGATATATATTTTATATTGCAATTTGCACTTAATAAAATCATATTACTTATTGGTTACATACCTTTCAGAACACAATTTTCTGCTATTTCATAGATTCATAAGTTTGTATATAACAGATACTAGTTAAAAACTAATATCTTTTTGTAAACCACTTTTATCTTTTAATTCGTTAACAACTGATGTTTAACAATTTAAGAAATTTTATTACAAAATTATCTGTTATTGTTATGAATAATTCATAAATTTAGAAAAGCAAATATTTTTTATTTATAATCTTGTATTGAGATATTTTGAAATTTCTAGCCAAATTCAGCCAATGAATTTTTAATCATTTTTCATAAGTTATGATAACTTTCTTTTGGAAGAATAAACTCAAAAAAAATAATAAGACAACAAAGAATGAATTTTAAAATCTAATAGACGTCAGATTTTTTTATGGGTAATCTAGAGTGAATGAAGAAAATCCGAGTTCGCGACTCCCACCCCTTAAAAATGTTTACCATGAGGTCCGGGCACGGCCAGTCCACGCCACGTCGATTTTCCGTCCATAGTTCCGCTGATCTCTCCGAAGGTGGGCAGAATGTGGAAGAGCATGCCACCCTGTCACTTATTATTCTTACAGAATAAAGTACAAGCTACGGAAAGTAGCGATACTACGCCATGTTTGTGCAAAGAGCAGCTTTGTCCTCTGCTAGTAAAACAATAAATTGACATATTTAAATCACTTAAGTGCATTTTTTTGAACTTAGCATTAAAAATTCACTATCACCTATTATTTTTATTATTAATAATTTCTTTATTTTATTTAAATTTAACTTTATTTATTAATTTTAATGCTCTATGCAAGAAGAATATTAACTTACTTGTTAGTAGAACAATGTTGTAACGATGGTTACAACATTAGGACATTATATTCTATATATATATATATATATATATATTTATTATTTATTTTGCATATTAGAACATCAATATACATAATATATATAACATATTATATATAACATACTATTTTAACAGAGCAATAACATGTTCTACATATTAATGCTGTATATTAAGGTATGGTCTTGGATATGGTATAGTACTCAATCATTTTAATACTAGTTAGCCCCTGGTCACTATGTCAATATAAAAAGAATAACCAAGGTTTTCATATTTGTTTTTTCGAGTGCTCTCATTGGTTACAATAAGTCCATTAGAAAGGCTAAAAGGTCTTCCTGGAAACGGTACTGTCAGGGAATTGAGGATATACCTGAGGTATCCACACTTGTGAAGATAATGTCTAATGGGGATTATTGCAGAGTTGGGTCTCTTAAGCTGCCTAATGGCAGTATGACTAGTACTTGCAGGGACTCTTTAAAGGAACTTTTTCGGGTACACATTTCCTGGGTCTACCTTGATTGAGGACTCATCCTCCTTGCAGGTCCAGTCTGACTTTGATGGGCGTGATTATCATGCCTCAAGGAAGGATTGGGATCTTGTGAGGGAATGATTAATCAATCTAACATTTTTCTTTTTTCTTTTGTATGGTAAGCTTGGTGGCAAAGGTTTGATTGCCCCTTTCCACTCAAATAGAGTACTAAGGGAGCCGTTCTGAGCCAAAATTAAATGCAAAATGTAGTAAAAGCAAAGAACCCTTCCAGCTTAACCTATGTGATGACATGTATGAGAGTAACTCTGTATAGAGGAGTATTAATAACCTATTTTAAGTTAGGTAGAAACTTAGAACTATTGTTAGTAGAAATTAAGTACTATGTTATTAGAAACCTAGAACCATGTTAGTAGAATATCTAGAAAGTATGTTAAGAGGAAACTTATTTTAAGTTAGTAAAAGACTTATAACTATGTTAATACCTAAAACTAATAATTTTTTTATTTATGTTATTTATTATTTATTATTTTTTTATTTATTTAATTTTTTTTTAATTTTTAATAAATAAAATGTTAGTGTGTTAGTAACTTAATCCGTACAAATAATCACGTCCTGTAAGTTTCCTGCTTCTATAAATTTCAAAGCCTCTAAGACTGCAAGTAATTCTGCCTGAATTGTCTCATGTAGATGAGAAAAGTATGGATGAACTGCTCGAGTCCCATTTATCAGAGCTCACTAATGAAGAGCTACTGGAAATAGAAAACAAACATGATGTTTTCCTTTTCCAGAAATCAGGAGCCCTTTGTTGCTGAGCCCATCAAATAGCATATAACAAAACAAATGATTGAATTTTTTAAACACATTGAGAAGAATAATTGAAGAAGATGATCCTAATAATGCTAGAAGCGCCAAAATTGCAAGAGAAATTCAGAATTCTTTGGCTTGCTACAAAGAGCTTAATAGAGATAGGAAGAATGCTGCCCATCAGCTGAGTCTCGACTGTTTCATTAAAAAGTTGAAGTTGATCAGCCTATTATCCCAGGGACTTCAAGAGAGCAAAAAAGTGATGATCCAGATTCATCAGATCCAATCCATTCATCTTCGATTGGAGATTGTCAGAAATATGTAGTGTTCAGGTGTTTATGACATTGTATTAATAAAATTCATTCAACCAACCATTCATTCATTAAAATTGCGTATTTTGTTTATAAGTTTAAACAATTTACTCATTAGTATCACTTTGATCAGGTATTGTACCTGTTTATCCATGTTCAATTATATTTCTCATTTTTTTTTATTTAGTATATTAATTTTCGAATTAATAACTCTTTCACTCTTTCGATTTACTTTTACATTCCATTACCTAACAGCTCATCATATCGATAAAAAGTTACGATATTTATATTCTATTGACTACAGTATTTAGGATGCGCCGATATACAAACAAACGAGTTTCTTTGCACCATAAATGGCGAAAATATCACGTGATCCCGAGCAGCCTATGGCAGCTCTGCCTTCTCGGCAAATGCACCGGAGAAGAGTGCCGCTACTTTCCTTATCTAATACTTTTCTCCTGCTTAATGCTTAGCGCCATCTATTGTCAATGATAAAAAATTAATCTTTTATATCAATAATTTTAAATTAATACATAAATTAATTGTATTTAAATATTAACCAACAGCATTGGATATATCAATAGTATATACAGTAATAGTAATAACTACATAATTGTATTAGTACAATATTGACGATAAGATTATCAAGCTATTTAATTTTTTTTTTAATTCAACATTTTGATAGCCATTTCGTATCCCTTATAAGCATTTGAATATTCCCTTATAATTAAAGTGACCAGACGTCCCGGATTATGTGGGACTGTCCCGGATTGGACATAAAATCTTTTTAAACATTTTCGCAATGGCACAAAGTTATGGTTTCCTCTATTTCCTACTATATTACTATTGTTATTAACTGGCAACAAATGTTTCTGTTTGTATGTGACAAGTATTGAAGATGATAAAAATACTGTGAAACCTGTCTAAGTTCGACACATTTGGTTCCTTCAAAATGTATCCAAGTTAGAGAGGTGTCCAACATAGAGAGATTCATAAAATCAAAATTTTTTCTAAACATACTAAACTCTAAATTTTCATATCAATGCAAAACCTTTATTCAATTCAAATTGGAAATATTTATTATTTTAAATGAAACTCAAAAATGTCAAATACAAACTACAGTCTATCAATGGTTTCAACGTGAGAACTATTTATTTGAAAAGAAGTCTGTATGGAGCCTTTTTTATATTTAATTTACACTTTATCCACACATTTTAAATTTTATTTATTTTTATACCAAATAGAGTTTCAACAATCTCTTGTTCATTATTAAAAAATACATATCATTCTAATTCCTCTACATATTCCAAAACTGTTTCATAATCATTCCAACAAAGTCTCTATATGAATTGAGCTGAATATAATCTATTCTGGATGTAGTGAGATGGATTTATGTTGCGTGACAAGAAGTTTCACAATTAACTATTCAGAAATGTTTAAAAAAAACTGGGTTCCCTTATAGATTCACCTAAGGAATGCAAGAGGTCAATAACTTTGACCTAGGAGAAGAACTGAGTGCTCTTCCTGAGAACTATCATCATAAAATTTTGACAAAATTTTATGATGATAGTTCTCAGGAAGAGCACTCAGTTCTTCTCCTAGGTCAAAGTTATTGACCTCTTGCATTCCTTCCTGAATCT